>JAQJVL010002066.1:0-70000 GCA_035578905.1 Stictocephala bisonia
TATACTATATAAAATGCACTTTTAGCCTAGCTATATTGTATTGCATGCGTATCTGTACACGTGTACCAAATTTGAGTGAAATCGGACGGTAAATAACGAAACTAGATCCGGAGTGGTGGGGGTAAAGATAAGTCCAGAGACGACATATACGTAATACGAACGGTTTATATTGTATGGCATGCGTATCTGTACACGTGTACCAAATTTGAGTGAAATCGGACGGTAAATAACGAAACTAGATCCGGAGTGGTTGGGGTAAAGATAAGTCCAGAGACGACATATACGTAATACGAACGGTTTATATTGTATGGCATGCGTATCTGTACACGTGTACCAAATTTGAGCGAAATCGGACGGTAAATAACGAAACTAGATCCGGAGTGGTGGGGGTAAAGATAAGTCCAGAGACGATATTCTTGGAATTTTTTCTTCCAGTTATGTCGGAAATAGCCTAAATCGGTGGGATGTGTTTCGAGTTGGTCGAAAAAAATTTTCAAGGCTCTAGGACACACCGTTTTCAAGATATAAGCAAAAAACCACTTATTTTACAGGAAATGTATTGATTGTTTCGGAGAATACCTAAAGACCAGAAAGTGGCTCAGTGTTAGACACATCGGTGTTCTAACACGGCACTGGGGAGGGTAAAAGCAAGCTAAGGGAACCTAGTGACGACTCCTAACGGCAGTTGCCTTATGAGGAAAAGTCAGTGCGTCACACGCTGGCCCCACCCGGGTATCCGCTGCCAAGTCGAAGTTGGCCGAGAGTGCGTCCCACCACTCTCACGGAATCCCCCGCGAGTCCTTTAGCAAACTTTAGCCTTGCAAAGTTGGCTAAAGGACTGATCGGTGTTTAAAACTGGCCGAATCACAAAGACTCAAGGCTTGTCTCTAACACCGACCGTATATTTTCTAAATACTCACCGACAGAGAAGTTCTGCGCAGGCAGGAATCAGAGAGTCAGGAGAGAACAGTACTTGCCGCTTGAAGGCTCGTCGACAACTGATCGCTGACCGGTGTGCTTACACAAGACCTCGACGATTGCCGAAGGTTCCCGACAATCTCCGGAAACCCCCGAAGGTATTCTCCGAAACAATAAATATATTTCCCGTAAAGTGGTTTTTTGCTTATATCTCGAAAACGGTGCGTCCTAGAGCCTTGGAAATTTTTTTCGACCCCCGAAAATCTTTAGGCCCACCTGCGTACACCATTTCCGACCTACCTATAACAAAATTTTTCCAAAAAAAACAACTTTGAACTTATCTTTTCTCCCACCACTTTGGATCTAGTTTCGTTATTTACCGTCCGATTTCGCTCAAATTTGGTACACGTGTACAGATACGCATGCCATACAATATAAACCGTTCGTATTACGTATATGTCGTCTCTGGACTTATCTTTACCCCCACCACTCCGGATCTAGTTTCGTTATTTACCGTCCGATTTCACTCAAATTTGGTACACGTGTACAGATACGCATGCAATACAATATAGCTAGGCTAAAAGTGCATTTTATATAGTATAACAAGGCTAATAGTGTATTTTATAGTACAAAAAGGGAATTTGAGGGAAGTTTTGGGAGGGAAAATTCCCAACAGGTTGGCAGGAATGGGGGCAGCCATCTTGGATCCGGGACCGCCATCTTGAATCCGGTCACGTGACCTTCCCCCACCACCGAATCATCATTTGGCGAAAACTCATCATGGGGCGTCGTGAACTCTACTCACATTACCATTGAATTTTATTTAATACAATTTTAATGTCAGGCTCATGATTTGCTTTTAGACACACTGGGAATGTTTTTATGACTACAAAAAGATAATTAACAAAATATTTTTAAGAAACGAGTTTCCTGCATTGTTACGAGTTTTAATTGTTACGGTATCATTTTGGTTTATCAAGTTTGGACAGGTGTAATTGGACAAACTTAGATACAATTAATATAACTAAAGAGTGTTTCATGTTTAATAAGATTAAAAGTGATGTAGTCTGCTCTTATGAAAAAGTTATGTCACAGCAATGATGGTTTATTTTAAGAATCAAATGTGTAACGTTTACTCAAACAAAAGAGGACGATCTACACCAAAATATACTTGTATATTGATAAAAATGGAAACACAGTTGACTAATAATTTCGCTCATTTTATTAGCCAACACATTTATTAAATGTAATTAAAATATATTCAAACTTGTATATTAGGTAACTAGTTTCGTACAAATAACATTTTTTATTTTTGTCAATCAGATTGTTGTACTTGTTTTGGATTTTTAGTTGTGATATTTTTGAAGCCAACTGTAGGACTAATGCTAATGTACATTTAAATTGCACTATTGGAAAAGTTGTATGGATAGTTAAACTAACTCAGTGTACAGCCACAGTTCAATTTAGTTAACTGCAATAGCGTTATAAAAAAGCTATTGATTGTATTTACCATTTAAATTATTGTAAAATGAAAGAAAGCATGTTTAATTGGTTTTTGTGTAATTAATTATTTTTGACTAAATTGTCTAAGTATATTAATTCAAGGGGGAATTGGAAAAGGAGCGTTGTAATTCTAGCTCAAGTGCCCCGTAAATGTCTCACTCAAGTACAATCTCTTCTTGACTACTGCTGGCTTATTGTTTTCTAGGAACTCAGATAAACATTTCATTTACTTTGACTATCTATCCTATTTCCTTACACTTAATTTTCGTATTATATAGCATTAGTATTAAAACAATGTTTTAATACTAATTTATCAAATTTAAGTATTTGTAGCCTAAACGTAGAACATATAAAAATTTTTAAGATCATATTTAGTTATAATATTTAAGTCTTTTTAATTTCGGGCTTTATAAAATGTTACCAATGGTAAGAAATTTCTTAATTTTGTTTTGGTTTTCTTAAATTCAAACAAGCTGGCTATCTCATAGAAATTCATGCATAGTATTACTAATATAATTTGTTTTAAAACGTTCTCTTGAATATATAGCCCCCGATTTTGGAAATTTTTAATTTCTACCCTTACGATAACTATGAAAAGACCCAATTTTTTAAAACATAACTAACTATCATATTTTATAGAAAATAGTAAATTACCTTTCTTACACTAATAACAATATAGTTGAACCAATAAAGCACATTTATTTGCAACATATTTTATGGAAGTGAAAAGCTCAATAATTATCTAATAGAAAGAAAAATAACAGTAACGTTTGGTCTATATTTGAAAAAAATTCAATAAATGGAGCTTATTTTAAAATAAAACAACGATAAACAATAAAAATCTTAACATGTGGGCTATTTATCACGTACAAAAGGTGAATAAAAAGATTTATTACTACTGAATGAAAAATCTTCAATTTCTCAACTTTGCCTGCTTTGTTTATAACAAAGCATTATAGTGTTTTACAAGCATTTAATATTTCGTATTATATAGCATGAGTACTAAAACAAAGTTTTAGTACTAAGTTATTAAATTTCAGTATTTGTAGCCTAAACGTAGAACATATAAACATTTGTAAGAGCATATTTAGTTAAAATATTTATAACTAACTGGCTGTACCCACCCGCTTCGCCGGTCATAATGTTGAGTTTGATTTAGAACCTAATAGGTGAAAGAATTCGAGCATTTTTGCTTCTTCTACCATATTAGATTTTTTAGGAGGCATGTCATAAAAAGTAAACTGCAAAACAAATAATTATTTATTTTTTATTTTTACGTTTCACCACATGTTTTAATTACCGAGGAAAAAAGGTTAACACCAAATACAGATCACCCGATCAAGTAAAAGTAGTGTGTGCTACACTCTCAAGGTGAAATGTAGAACTACAATAAATCAAAACACATACAGTACTGTTGTTGTGAGAACTTCAATCTGCTTATGGCATGTGAAACTACATTAAACCACACAGTCATATGTTTTTTGTTTCTCCATTCAGATTCCACAATTTAGATTCTCCATTTGAATAACATGGGATCTTTAGGAGCCCGTGGGGCGGAACCCTGTGAACAGATCTGCATAAAACTTTACAGAACCCATCTCGGGAGTATACAGGACCACATCCTAAAGTTTCATGGCGATCGGTTGAATGGTTTGGCAGCGCATAAACTTCAAATATATATACAAACATCCTCTTTTATAAATATAGATAAAAATTTATAATCAGAAATAAATGAGATCTGGAGTAGTTTTGGTTAATCCACACTATAAAAATATATACAATGTTTACATATACATAGTAAATAAATTAATAATATTATAAACACAATTTAATTTTACAAAGATACTTTCAAATATATTAATCTGCTCAAAGTATTTTAACAGAGAATTTTTCATATTACATAGAATTTACTGCGCAAAATACTCCACATATATACTTTCTATAGATATTTATTCTAATAAAAATGTTATCCATAAATATTCACACATATTACACAACATTAACATTTATGTTAAAACATTTTATTAAAGCGTATTAATTCAGCTGAAATATTTTAAATTCCTTTTCAGGATTATTGAAATTTCAAGAAGTAAGTGAAAATAAATATTCAATTCAGATCCTGAGCCCATAAAACTCGTCTGGAAGACTGTTTTACTATAGGGGAAGTAATGAGATGGCTCTTGAACACTCATTATTCATCAAAGGAACGTCAAACACAGCCCCAGACTACCCTCAGATAAAAGGAAGTTCCCGAAGGACTAACATGGTCTATCAGTAAACTAGGGATAATTAATCCAGCTAGGAGCAAATTAGTAGTAATTTAATTAGGACTAAAGGAAATATATTACATTTGCCTGCAATATTAACCTTTGTAATCCTTGGAAATGAAGTAATTTCCAGGTGACATACTTAGGGTGCCAATTTGAAGGATTACATCTTGAATCGTGGGTTTATGTGGGAGTAATTAAAACAAGGAACTAGAGCTTCGGGTTTTGAGTACGTCAAGGTGGTATTAACAATATTTATAACAATACTAGATGTTTGTGATAAATATTGTTATAAAAATAGACTTATAATCTGAAGCACCCTCATCTAGTATTGGAGAAATGTTAATAATGGAACTTTTGTTGTTAAAAATTGTTACTTCAAAGGTAAGTAAAATTTACCTTGCATATTTTGTAATATAACCTAGATCATCTTACATATCATAGGCATTATTGTCATATTTTGCCATATAAATATTTTGCACAAGTAATAAGAACATATATATTGGTAATATGTTTTTTTAACCAACCATACAATTTTTTAAACATGCAGTTATAGTAGTATATACCAACTTTTAAAAATGTTTTGCTACAGAAATACCAAAACTTTAACGTTTAATGTAATTAAATATTAAAGCCTATTTTAAAAATCAATGATACTTAAACTTAACTTACTTTTTACTGTTCGATAAATCGAAACTATATCTACATTTTCTACACTAACAAACAAACTTAAATGTATAATATAAGTCTAATAAATACGCCCATTAATATACATTTAGCTGGAAATTAACTTATAAGAATCTGTACTCACGAAACTTGCCCCAGCTGTGCAAATTTACATAACAACATCTGCTGTCTTGGAATATGTCTGCGCTAAAACTAAACTTATTTACGTATTTTAGGTTAAAAATATTTCCTAAGGGTTCTTTAGTTATACATATATTTGTTTATTATGAACTGTTATATATTTCAGGTGAATTCATGTTATGTTTCATTTTATGTTAATTCTTATTCATAACTTATTGTTTACTTATTATTATACAATTAGAATTTTACTTAACTGAACTGCATGTCATAAAGCAATGGGTATAAGAAACCTAAGAAGTTGACATAAGCATTGAAGGAGACTTTCCTGCTATGAGGATTTAGAAATATATAAGATTTATGAAGTTACGAACAATAAATAAATTTATTGAGTGTAATATTGTTCTCAAAATTAGTTGTTTTCAAGTTATAGTTATCAAAGTAGGTCTGATCCATTAATATTACACTTATCTATTGCGTTACAGATGTTATGATATATTCTATGTCATCAAAAGAATTCATTATTGCTTATTTTAGATAAAACATTATTTAACAGCCCCTTTCCAATACAATGTAATCAATTTTTAACTTTCCTGAATAGTTAGACAGTGTAAATTACCCCGTATTTATATCTTATGATATAAAAATTACGTAACTTAAAATAGCGTAATTTTGTTGATACCTTATAGTAAAAGTTGTTGGTGAGAGTACGTAATTTATTAAAAACAAATTGTTATTAGAAATACATAGCTAGTGCATTACAACAACCTTTTTACACATATGTAATATTGTACTATACAAATTTGTTTACATACAGTCACAAGTAGGAGGTCCAGTGTATTAAATTTCAACATATCACTAGTTGAAATATTTTATTGGTATGATTGTATTACTATGCATAGGAAATAATTAAATTATATTTTTAGGCTACAATCACGTTCTATGCTCCGAATCCATTTGAATTCGTAACAACATTTGTTTAACATGAGTGAATGTATGAGTCAAAACAATTGCTCTGACAGTAATAAACGATGATTAAAGTGTTATTATTATACTATAAAACTGACATAGAATAATAACGTATGTTGATACAGTAATGCAGTAAATGTTTTAAATACACAAAATATTTGATTGCAATCAAAATCACTTAAATTTTCATACGATTATTCGGCAGTTAGTTAAAAGTAAATTTTATGAGTGTATGGTTTGCAAAAAATTAACAAGTCAATATTTTGTGTTACCGATCAGATACATTACTAAAAGAGTTAACTATAAAAAATGTTTATATACAGATATAAAGTCTATTAGGATTTGTAATAAAACTATTTATTTCAGTTAATAATCAAACGTTAAACATTTATTCCTAAAATATTATTATATAGCATAAAATAAACTAACATTTATTTTAAACTAATGGCAAACATTTAACATAAATGAAAAGCCAGTCTTGTTTTAAGTGATTTACCAGTGTAAAATAAAAAACCATATGATATAATTAAATTCTCTACAACAATGAACGTGGAAGAAAGACACAGAAATAACAAAATATTTCTGATGACTATTCACGATTAAAATGTTATATATTATATTAACAGTACGGATTCAGGCTACATACTTTGTACCAAGAATTTCAATCAACAAAATTTTGTAAAAAATTGTCAAAGTAACAAACCTAAGGAAATTTATTTTTATTTTCGTTGAAAATGCAAAGTAAGTGGGGTCACATAGCATATTAAAACATACAAATTTCTCTCGAAAATATTTAAATTATTTTGGTATATTTAGGAACCAATAAAACTATGATATAACCAATACAATTGGTCGGTATCGTAGTTGGTTCAATCCCAGCTTCATGTGCTAAAGGTTCTCAGTTCGATCCCAATCAGAGTCAATACATTTTGAGAAGGATCAGCTGATAACCACCGACTGTTCATTTGTCATTGGGCTATTAATTAATGACACTTTCTAAGGAATAGTCGGCCTTAGTTTGTAACAATAACTACATTCGCTCATCTACACTCATTCAAAATCCATATTCGCCCATATCTTGACGATCGGCGTCTTATGAATAAATAAAAAAAAATAAATAGAAAAATAAATAGTCTGTAAGAGTCTTTTGGTCCAATTTATCAAATTCCACAGAAATCTTAGTAATATATTTATTTTATATTTAGAATATTAATACATTGCCTACTAAATTACCTAGAGACCCTTTTGAATTAATAATACCATTATATTAAATCTGTTATATAAAGTATAAAGTTCATTAAGATCGACTCCAACTTAATATCCTTAATCTCAAGATCTAACGTGGGTTAATTAAAATACCTTTTCCCTTGTGAACACTCTAAATGATGGTAAGAGACTGTGTTTACGGCAACTAAATTAAAATTTCAATTACTTCTACCTGACTTCTCACACTCAACACCTGACAATTACAGCAATCTTACATCAAAAGGGTCTACTTTATTTATACTTATTGTACTCCGAATTTAATTATACTAAAACTTCATTAATGGTGTATTTACAATGTACTAACAAGATTTGATAACCGTTGTATAGATATAATTTTAACTAATTAAAAATAATTTTCCAGCAAATGAGGTATAGACGAATTCCCGCTTGTATTTGTAAGATGTACTTAAATTTGCATAACAATATATACAATTTATGAGTATCATTCTAAACTTGTTATGTGGTATTCAGCCATTATTAAGTATTTAAAAACGCAACCCCCTCTCGTTCTGAGAGATAGCGGAGAGAATTTTTTAGAGTTTCACTAGTTATAATAATTATGTTTTGATAGTTTTGTTCTAATATTATTTTTTATTATGTCTTTTGCACAATTTTTTAATAGTAGGGTTGCCTTAAGTATGACTGCTTGACAGATCAGACTTACTTAGAATGTGTCATTTTACGTAATTGGGCTCTCTAGAACTGAGTAAATTTACCCGAGAATCTCTGAATCATTAATCCGTAAAAAATAGTATTAATACTTTACTTATTAGAGTAAAAACTACTTTACTTACCACAACAATTTTATAAAATTAACACTTCAATAAATTTATTTATAAATACTCTTAGACAAAAAGTTCGTATATACACTTAAGGTATCTAATATCTCTTCCAAAATATTAAACAAATAATTACTAATTACCTTTAAATCATTAAAATGTATAACTAATTAATATCACATTATTATCACAAGCATTTCTCTAAGGAAAAGAGAACCAACCTTAATTGGTTGTAAAAAAAGTAAATTAACATTAATTTTATTAAGTTTATTTACTAATTCGAACAATTTAAGTGGAAAGTGGCAAATGAGCATTGTAATTTCAATTAAAGTGTCCTGTAAATGTCTCACTCAAGCACGTTCTCTCTTTGATTAATACAGGCTTATTTTTTCAAGGTATTTAGTTTTAAATTACTTTAGACCATTTCTGTCGGGATTGTCAGAAAGTATACAGAACTAGTTCATTGTGTTGTCGCTGGTAACCATGCGCGTCTCTACGCATGCTCTACGCTAATAATACTTACGTAAAGTTAATACTAATGTAGTCTAGGTAACTGTTCCCTAGAAAAAGCCTGTTATTAGCAGCCCAACAGCCAGGGCAACTAAGGGACTTATTCAATTTGAGTTTCAATTCATTCGAAAACCCCATTTACAAATATGTACCAACATTTATTTTATTTTATAAAAATGTTTTATGATAATTGTTAATGTTTTATAACATTGTTTTAAAAGATTATTTTGCATTATATTCTATCAAGCTAAGAAAGCTGAAAAAATATTGGTACACACAGATTTTCTGTAACAATTCTTTATAAGAAAGTTATACGGTTCCGTTTGATCTTTAATATTTAACTACTTTGGATAGGAAACAATAAACATTGTTTTAAAACAGATTTCTGCTGTTTTAAAAACAAGCTATAAAATATTTCACGTTATGTTAAAAATAAGTTATAAAACATTGTTTTATAAAATTTTACATATAATTTGGTTTTATAAAACTACATGCCACAGTGAAACGTTATAAAACATTGTTATATAGCACAGTGTTGTGTGTCATAGTGTAAACGTGGCTTAATATTAGCCTATAGGTAATTTACGATGTTATTTTGTGACAGTAATGTTGATTATCGCTTATCTGTTAATAATACTTTATGCACTAGCTGTTTAATTGTGCTTTGGAATGGTATGAATTTATAGAACATGATACCACAGATTTCAAAGTAATAAAATAAATTATCGTAAGAATAAAAATGATCTGTATAAACTGATAATGTGTAGTTATGTTTGAAATATGGTGTTCCAAGGAAACATTTTTGACTTTCAGTCTAAACTGATAACTAAGTAAATGTACATATTCAGTAATATTCATTTTATCTTATCGATATTTTATCCTTAAGGTCAAGTTTGCTAAGGCGTAATATAGTTGTGTGTCATAAAATAAATGATAATTTTATATTGCAGCCTAAATTACGCTTATCACCGTCTTGATAAAACATTTAAAATAACTGTGGTCGTAATAATATGTTGTATATTCGTAAATATTTTGTAATATTGACATTTTTTAACTAAATACCAGATTTTTTTCACCTGAACAGAAATAAATCATATTATAAACCAAAATACCAATATCACTCATTTATTAGGCCTTATACCTGCTGATGTTTTAGAGCTTTGATTAAATTTTATTCAATTACAATTTATAACCTACAGTATTTAATCAAAATTATGTTCGAACAATTTATAAGATTATTTACAAGTTAGTAAAGTTTAGATAAGCTGACATTGGATCATTTTATTTACTAAAAACATTAATAGAAACTAATTAAAAGTTGTGTTGTCAGATGATGACAGTTTTGCTAGTGAAATACCTTATAAAAATTATACCGAACAGTTATTAATTTTAATATATATTTACAAGATCATTTATAATGTAATTATTAACGTTCTAATAAGTATGTCTAAAAGCATGCAGAAGAATATTTATCGTGTTTCATCACTCTGTGCTACTCCACGTATAAGTTTTGGGATGAACACGGGCTCTTTGACATCATGCATCAAGCAAAATGAGAGAGATTTTTGAAAGAAGGGGTAAGAGGGGTAACAAATGGTAAGCAGGGTAGGGTCGTCTTGGAATAAGTACGCACACTCACGCACCCCTTCTTCTGTGAGTAGTAGCCACGGTGCTACAACGCTGCGATCTAGCGGTATTCAGTTGTCCTTAAAGCCGGACCACCATAAGCAAGAGCTATAATTTGGGGTACTCACTTTTTTTACATGTTAAAATTCTAACACGGCTAAGTTAATTTAAGAACACGTATACAAAAATATCTCATGTAATAGAGATTTTAATGTTAGAAAGATAACTTAGAGTGTTAGTGTACTTTATATATAGTAATAGAAGCTTTTAGTAAATGATGAAATAGGATAATATTGCTCTAAATTGGTAATTCAAAAAATTCTTTAGTAAACTTATAAATACATTTATTTTACAATATGTATTACATTCATAGATAATAATAGTAATTAAGACACTATATAAGATTGTCTGCTGATTCCTAAGAACTAGATAAAAATGAACTGTACTAACAATTGTGTTGTTCTTTTTAATGACTTGATTTTTATTTTTTCCCTATTACTCTTTTTAAAAACTGTTATTCTAACAATCAAGTGAGGATAAATGGACTGTTACAGTAACTAAAAACAGGCAAACTCGTGTGGAAGACTGTAGCACAGTAGGGGTGTAATGAGGTGGCTGTTGAACACTCATTATTCATCAAAGGACTGTCAAGCTCAGCTCCAGACTCCCCTCAGACAGAAGGAAGTTCCCGAAGGACTAATCCAACGACTATCTCGCTAGTAAATAAGGATGATTACAATCTTACAGGGTCCAAATTAGTTGTTATTTAAACAGAATTGTATAATCTATATTACAAAAGCCTGTGTTATATAACCTCTAACTACTCCCTCCGAAGAGGTTTCAAGCAAAGATATTCAGTGTACCATGCCAATCAAAAGAATTCACTGTTAAGTAATTTTTTTATGAAGCTGTTGTTACAACTAGAAGCTGGTGTTTATTTAAAATATCACAATATATTTGACAAATACTATTTTTCAATATTGGTTTATACGTAGATTGGTTGAATCAAGTTGCTCAATGTTGTTACCACGAACGATAGTCAACTGTACATGTCTATGGGCAGGCAGGTGGGTCAATACCACTGTACGTGTCTATGGGTGGGTCAATACCACTGTACGTGTCTATGGGCGGGCGGGTGGGTCAATACCACTGTACATGTGTATGGGCAGGCGGGTGGGTCAATATCACTGTACGTGTCAATACACTCATATTTATTGTAATAAACGTAATTAAATCCTACACATAAAAGAGGTTATTAGTTCTGTACCTACATTAAAGTACAATTACAATTTTAATAACTTAAATATTATATTTTTATTTAGTTAAACGACATTCAGTTTCATTAAAATGTAAGTAGTTTGTTAATGCCCACATTCATAACTTAAAGTTCCTAGTTCGATTCCAATCGGAGTCATAACAAATTTGAGAGAGCCACCAGCTGATCATTTATCATTGATCTATTAGTTAATAACACTTACTAAGAAAAGTCAGGCTTAGTTTGTAACAACCATCTTCATTCACCAAACTCATTTAATATATATATATATATATATATATATATATATATATATATATATATATATATATATATATATATTCGCCAGTATATGGACGATCACCATCTTAATAAGAAGTAAATAGGAATAAATAAAAATTAACTTGAGTGTTTAGACCCTATAATTATATAGTTACACTAATAAGAACTAATAATACTTTCAATATTTTATAAATATTAGAGTTATGGTTAGTCTAATGACGTAAAGAAAATCAAAATTACATTTAAAAATTATTTTATATATTTTATTAATATTAAATTGGAATTCAAAGTAAATAAATATTTTTTTTAAGAATATAAACACTGCAAAATATATGATTTTAAAAAAATAAAAACATAAGCTACTATCAGATATACGAGTAATATATTAATTATAATATTAGAATAGAAACACTTATTGTAAAACAATAGATAGTAACAATTATTATACAATTACTTAAAACATATCTTCTAAGTGATACATCAGCGTTTGAGAAACTCGCACCAGCTGTTCACAATTTACATAACAACATATGTGTTGTCTTAGGAAATCTCAGCAAACAAACTACACATATTTAAGAATATTAGTTACGATAGTTAACCTATAACTAACTTACTGTGCCATACTTTTTTACAGCACCTATGTAATTAAAAAAGTAACAATTAATAGATGTTTTGTTAATGGTATGATTAAAATTAAGTGTATTTATGTGAGATTAATAGTGAATTTTAGAGCTAGTAAACTCATTTTATAAATGAATACTTACCACATACGTATCACAGGTTTACTACAATTTCACTTAAAATACCTGTGTCCCAGTGGTTTTATGAATTACGTCGCTAACACAACAATTGCATGAAGTATTCCTTAAGGAAATATTTATCGAATATTTTCTTTAGGCTTATTATTTGATGAACTTGAGTATGATAATTACTATATTACAAGCAATATTATTGCCTGATCATTGAAGAACAGATACTCTAAAGTAAACATAATTTAATGGACGTTAAATATTCATCATTCATCTAGGGGCTGTATCACCACTCACACATTCGTAAATGAAAATATTGGTAGTTGTATGTGAGGGAGGGCTGGTCGATACATATCTACGAGTTTGGGTAGGTGGGAATAATTTATTAATAATATGTATTTAATTAATTACTACCGTACATGAATATATACATCATTGGGTAGGTGGGCCAATGTCACCGTATGTGTTTGGATGGGTGGTGGGTGGGTCAGTGACACCGTATGTGTTTGGATGGGTGGGAGGGTCAATGTCACCGTATGTGTTTGGATGGGTGGATGGGTCAGTGTCAACATAATTGTTTGGGTGGGATCAGTGACACCGTATGTGTTTGGATGGGTGGGTGGGTCAGTGTCACCGTACGTGTGTGGGTGGGATCAGTGTCACCATATGCTTTGTATGGGTGGGTGGGTCAATATCACCGTATGTGTTTGGGTGATCAATACCACACCATATGTATATAGGTACAAAGGTATTCTCAAACAAGAAGTATTCCCGTAGAGACTCGTATATTAAATACTTTTTCTACTGTATATTCTTAATGGTATTGGTTTAGTTGTAAATATAAAAGTCCGTTTTTAGTAAATTCCACAAATTTAATTTTCATCAAGAGATGAAACATCATCGAAAATTGAAAAACTAAACCATATTTTAATTCATAATAATTCTTATAAAAATTAGCCACTTAAATTTAATTTAACTAGTATTTAATTTTGTACATGTGATTTTTTGTTATTTTTATTCACATATGTTTTCTTTTTATACTGTACTTACAATTGAAAATGCCTTCACCGGTAAAATCACTCTTGATTAAAATTATATTTGTGTAATTTACTAAAAATTGGCTTTCTATGTTAAATACTGTCGGAGGGAAAAGTCTAATGTCTTAGTTAATAGTGATGCAAGTATTTGGCTCACAAACAGTCATCATCCTTCACCAAGGAGCTGCAAGATCAAGTTTAGAAAATAAGCACTCATAGACAAGTTTGGAACACAATTGACTCATATGAGATGAATGAAACTGAAATGAAAACAAAAATTAAGTGGAATTGAATCCCGTTTTAATTTCATTCCGAATTAAAACAAAGGATAATAATAAAGCTACATAAACCATTAAGTAACAGATTTTAACTACACTTAAATATGAAATGTTTTCATAATAATTATAAGGCTTTCTTTAATATATTGCAACTATAATTCAACAATAAATAAACAAATGTTTTAAGTGAATATAAATGGGCTGTTAGAGTTACAAAAAGACAGACAAACTCGTCTGGAAGACTGTAGCATGGTAGGGGAGTAATGTAAAAGCTCTTGAACACTCATTATTCATCAAAGGAACCTCAGACACAGCCTTAAAATTCTCTCAGACAGATGGAAGTTCCCGAAGGACTATCTAATGAGCATCCTGTAAAAAAGAATAATTATAATCCTACAGGGTCCATACTGGTAGAGTTTACGTACAGGCAAAGAAAAGATTAACAAAGCCTACTATAAAAAAACCTTTATTTAACCTCTGTTCTCCTTCTCATGCAGGGACTTTCAGTTGTTATATGTATAATGCCAATAAATAGGATATATTTTTCAGTAATACTATAATAGAAATCCTTATTAATAATTTATATTTGTATACTCTTGACGTCAGTCGATCTTAGGTTACATTCAATTTGCTTTGATCATTATTATTATTTAAGCTCTGTTCTCCTTCTCATGCAGGGATTTTAGGCTGATATATTTAAAATGTCAATAAATATGATATATGTTTTTCAGTAATACTATAACAGAAATCCTTATTAATAATTTATATTTGTATACTCTTGACGTGAGTCGATCTTAGGTTACATTCAATTTGCTATGATCATTATTATTATTTAACCTTTGTTCTCCTTCTCATGCAGGGATTTTAGGCTGATATATTTAAAATGTCAATAAATATGATATATTTTTCAGTAATACTATAACAGAAATCCTTATTAGTAATTTATATTTGTATACTCTTGACGTGAGTCGATCTTAGGTTACATTCAATTTGCTTTGATCATTATTATTATTTAACCTTTGTTCTCCTTCTCATGCAGGGATTTTAGACTGATATATTTAAAATGTCAATAAATAGGATATATTTTTCAGTAATACTATAACAGAAATCCTTATTAATAATTTATATTTGTATACTCTTGACGTGAGTCGATCTTAGGTTACATTCAATTTGCTATGATCATTATTATTATTTAAGCTCTGTTCTCCTACTCATGCAGGGTTTTTAGGCTGATATATTTCAAAAGCCAATAAATAGGATATATTTTTCAGTAATACTATAACAGAAATCCTTATTAATAATTTATATTTGTATACTCTTGACGTGAGTCGATCTTAGGTTACATTTAATTTGCTATGATCATAATTAACAACAAATTCTCAGTAATACAACAAACCTGTAGTAATAGAAATTTCATTACGAACAACTCAAATTTAATATCCAAGTTTCAGGTTGAACATATGATTACTAAAATAGTTTTACCTTAGAGAATTATCTGAATGTTGGCAACGTTAGAGGGAAACCTTTTGTGGTAACTAACTTAGAGTGTAATTTCACACTGTTTACCTCATCACCCTTTATCTAATTATATTTAAAAGTGATTTATTAGAAATTTCTTTGATATTTGGTAACAAATTTAAATTTAATAAGTTACTATACTTATAAGTAAATATTTGTAAGTACTCGCTCCGTAATTAATGTGTAGAATAAGTGTAGTTCACGAAATAATAACACTGTTTTTACTAAACAGGAAAGTATTTGACAAAACGACATTAACACATTATTGACAGTATAAATAATGTTTGTTAATTTTGAGCAGTTCATAATGAGGTCTTTGTCCATAAGATCAGATGAATTACAAAAAATACAATTTGCATTTTCATATATTCCGAAGCGATGAAAATATTTTTCAAGGTAGTCATGTCCTGTTTTTAGACGAAAAGCAGCAACATAATTTTTTCTTGGGGAATCTGGAATATCATTTAAATCTTTCCAATTTTTGATTTTTATTTAGCTTTTTAAGTAATTTTGAAATAATTGTTTCTTATAATAATAAAAATAATAACAAATAAAATAAGAACATGAAAATATTAATATTAACTAACAAGTACCTATACATTTAAAAGCTTATTCAGTAAACTCGTGGTAAATGTTAGGGAAAACACTCGTATACTGTGAAGGTTTGCTCCTGATATATTATAAATTCATAACAATGTCATATAGTGGACGTGTTTTCGTTCTATTTATTTATATATATTTCGTTATATATGGTTTAATTTATATATGGTTAGTTTTTTTACCATCTACTTATTTTAAAAAAGAAAAATTGTAAATATAAATTTGAACAAGACCCAAAGTTACGTTTTTTATCAATATACGCCAACTTAAATCCAATATATAAAGCCATTTAAGACCTGCATCACTGATTTACCTGTTATACTAAAAACAAACAATAATAAATCAAAATAAAACAATATAAGTTGTATTCACAAAAATATAAGTATCTTTTCAAACACACAATTGTTATTTAGTTTGTAGCTTCGGGCCAATAAAGGAGCACTTTTAAATTAGTTTAATATCTATCTCATCGTGAATACTCTACATTAACTCTGTATAAAGAAACAAAACTGGCATTTCAAAATAACAGAGTTGACATTTCCAAAATATTTATAGTCCAATTATTTGCATTTACTGTTTTTAATTTAAAATTTATAACAATCTATTAAACACAATTCCTTATTTTAAAACAATTAATTTTATACATTCATAAAACACATCATTAAGAATGGACATGATATATTATTGAAGAATCATATTATTACAGCAATAATGACTTAAAATGCTACATACCTATTCAGACATTATAATGATGAACATATCATTATGTCGAACTAATAATTAAAAAACTGTTATTTCAGTTAACCATATTGATTAACATAAAAAATACAAATAACTATTTAAAAAAAGGAAAAACATTATTGTTAATTAAAATAATAAAACCTTTTTTATTTCTGAACAAATTTATTTAGTCAAACAATTATTCGAGGGGAAAGTGGCAAAGGAGCATTGTAATTTTAACTAAAGTGTCCCGTAAATGCCTGACTCAAGTACACTCTCTCCTAGATTACTGCTGGTGTATTGTTTTCAAGGTGCTTTGCAGGATATTTAGTCAATTACTTTAACCAACTCAGAGACGTTCTCAATACAGTTTATTTTCTATGTTGTTTTACGCAGTATAAGTTTATGGACCGAGGTTGGTATGCTTTCAACATTCAGAGTATTTGCAAGTAAGGTGTTACGGAAAATAAGTAGTATCCAGTTAAGTATTAACACTATCACACAGTTGACATAATTAAATATTACGTTGTAACTTAGTATTGTATCCGAATTCAAAACGAGATCAGTTTAGTTACTAATACATTTTAGTAATTACAAAACACCTTAGTCAATGTTTGTATAGTTGTTTTGCTATTGGTTTTTTTTTTTTTTTTTTTTTTTTTTTTTTTTTATAATTTATCTGACATACATTTTAATTCAAGACTCAGTTACACTTTTGAAGATGATATTTTGGTTAAAACCAAACATCCAGGATCAACCATATAATACATGTTGGATACATAAGCTGAAATTGTGATTTCATTTATTTTGTAATTTCAGGTTCAATGTAATATTAATATGAAACTAAGATTTTGCATAAATGATGAGTGCCTTTTATTTAATACTAAAACTATTGTAACATATGTCTATGAATATACAAGCAAAAAATCACTAAATCACTGACTTCTTGCTAAAAGTTTCTCAAAGTCTGTGATAAACAAGTAATTGAAAAATATTGGCTCATGACATTTGGCACAAAATAACTGTCATAGATTTTAGACGAGTACTAAAAAAAGATTTTAAAATAAATCCCGTGAAAGTTACCCAGAAAAGTTGATTATAAAATAATATCCAGATACTAGTCATTCATGATACGAATAAGAAAACTTAGGACGGTGAAACTTGACTTTAAACTATGTGAGCGCGTAACGAGAAGGAAAGTAACAAAATTACGAACTGTTAAACGTATGTTAGTTACATATAACAATATACTTCTCGGTAGTCTGTTCTGCATTACAAAATTACGAACTGTTAAACGTATGTTAGTTACATATAACATTATACTTCTCGGTAGTCTGTTCTGCATTACAAAATTACGAACTGTTAAACGTATGTTAGTTACATATAACATTATACTTCTCGGTAGTCTGTTCTGCATTACAAAATTACGAACTGTTAAACGTATGTTAGTTACATATAACATTATACTTCTCGGTAGTCTGTTCTGCATTACAAAATTACGAACTGTTAAACGTATGTTAGTTACATATACCATTATACTTCTCGGTAGTCTGTTCTGCATTACAAAAATTACGAACTGTTAAACGTATGTTAGTTACATATAACAATATACTTCTCGGTAGTCTGTTCTGCATTACAAAATTACGAACTGTTAAACGTATGTTAGTTACATATACCATTATACTTCTCGGTAGTCTGTTCTGCATTACAAAATTACGAACTGTTAAACGTATGTTAGTTACATATACCATTATACTTCTCGGTAGTCTGTTCTGCATTACAAAATTACGAACTGTTAAACGTATGTTAGTTACATATACCATTATACTTCTCGGTAGTCTGTTCTGCATTACAAAATTACGAACTGTTAAACGTATGTTAGTTACATATAACAATATACTTCTCGGTAGTCTGTTCTGCATTACAAAAATTACGAACTGTTAAACGTATGTTAGTTACATATAACAATATACTTATCGGTAGTCTCTTCTGCATTACAAAAATTACGAACTGTTAAACGTATGTTAGTTACATATACCATTATACTTCTCGGTAGTCTGTTCTGCATTACAAAAATTACGAACTGTTAAACGTATGTTAGTTACATATAACAATATACTTATCGGTAGTCTCTTCTGCATTACAAAAATTACGAACTGTTAAACGTATGTTAGTTACATATACCATTATACTTCTCGGTAGTCTGTTCTGCATTACAAAAATTACGAACTGTTAAACGTATGTTAGTTACATATAACAATATACTTCTCGGTAGTCTGTTCTGCATTACAAAATTACGAACTGTTAAACGTATGTTAGTTACATATAACAATATACTTCTCGGTAGTCTGTTCTGCATTACAAAATTATGAACTGTTAAACGTATGTTAGTTACATATACCATTATACTTCTCGGTAGTCTGTTCTGCATTACAAAATTACGAACTGTTAAACGTATGTTAGTTACATATACCATTATACTTCTCGGTAGTCTCTTCTGCATTACAAAAATTACGAACTGTTAAACGTATGTTAGTTACATATACCATTATACTTCTCGGTAGTCTGTTCTGCATTACAAAAATTACGAACTGTTAAACGTATGTTAGTTACATATACCATTACACTTCTCGGTAGTCTCTTCTGCATTACAAAAATTACGAACTGTTAAACGTATGTTAGTTACATATAACATTATACTTCTCGGTAGTCTGTTCTGCATTAAAAAAATTAATTTTGAAATAAATGGTTATTAACGTAATGAATCAATTATCTCGGGTAGAAAAAGATTTATTTTCGGATGGATTTTCTTATACGTTTTTCAAGCAGGTCAAAATGGTGTACACTGATGGATTGAAGTAGTTATCTGGCTAAGTAAAAACAAGTCAGCCTCTTTCTGTATGGCCACTGACAACTTTGCTTATTGTTGGAGTTTTCACTATTTCATGTGTATAAAATCTATAAACAAAACACATAGTTCTCTTGTCATAGAAAAAAAACACTCATTGCAAAACTAAGTAAGAAAACCTTTAACTATTTCATAGCTTTCTTCTCACCCTGTTAAGATAATCAGTACCTCCAGAACAGGGAACTTTTATTCAATATGATAGTTTAATAATGTGAGACACCTTAGACAAACTTAATTTATCAAATACACTTATACTTAAATGAGCTGAAGATGAAAAATTACTTCTGTTTATTCTATTCCACATGAAAAAGTGTATAAAAACGTCCTTCTTTCATTGCCTCCTCTGGAGAGGTGGTTCTATCGACTATCCCAACACGACACGATTTACCTGCTCATCACCCAATCCATAGAGAGGTTGCTCGCATGAATAGTTTCATTCACAGAATCGCACACACTTCTCATAACACATACATATTGGATGTTAACTCTATTCCGAGAAGCCTGTTTACGCATCATGGTATGCACCTGAGGATGCCCGGAAAAAAGATGTTGGCTAAGAAGTTACTAAAATGTCTCATTAAATTAAGCTCAGGCATAAATAATCCAGCCGATATTATCTCATCTGGCTCCACTCTATCGGCACCACCTACACCATCTGTCAACGTCGCCTCCCCTGTGATCGTGGAACCGAGGACACTACCGTACGAGACCTACGCCGAGGCGCTGAGAGGACCACTTCCAATACCCAATTATGACGTAGGCAGCAGCAAACAACAACATTTTTTAGGGACAACAAGCTTGAATCTGGACCCGCAACACCTGGGTCGAGTCATGACTTAAACCCTTCAATTACAGTAATTCATCAAAATGCCCAAATAGCTTCGAATAAGGTCGATGAGTTAAACCTCTTTTGTAATGAGCTCAATCCGGACGTTCTGATTATTACTGAACACGGATCGTACTGACACTGTCAAAATGTTTCATTTGCAAAACTTAACTCTAGCACAATCGTTTTCTAGAGATGCACACAAGGGAGGAGAAGTGGCAATATTTACAAAACACAAAACGCATTTCGAACCGCATATTATCTCCAACAGTGTTGACCTCCATTTTGAGGCGGTGGGTATAAAAATTTCACCAAATTCAAATGAATCTTTTATTATCATTGGCCTATACAGATCCCCAAATGGAGATATTAATGTCTTTTTTAACTCTTTCGAATTTCTACTTATTTCTTTAAAAAGAAAGAAACCTAAATTTATTATCTTAGGGGATTTTAATATAAATGTCTTGGACCAATTTCACCCTCATACCCAGCGGTTTCGTGACATTCTGAACTCTTTCGGCCTCCTGTGGTCTGTGAACTCCCCCACTAGAGTGACCGCGACATCGGTTTCGGCTATCGACAACGTTATCACTGACATGCAGGGCACTACTGTTTCGGTTCTCGAGACCGCTCTCTCTGATCACTTTGCGCAGGTGGCGATGGTCAGGGGGCGCATGCCGGACACTGAACCCTCTAATTGTCTAAGTAAACGAGACACTTGCCCTGTAAATTTAAGAAACCTGAATTCTGATCTGCAGAAAGAGAACTGGTATTTTTTAGAAGATTACAATGGGCCTTGTATAAGTTTCAGCGCTTTTGCGGAGAGGTTAATATTCTATCTTGATATTTATTGTCCATTTAAAAGAATAAAAAAACAGCATAAGAATAAAAAAACAACCTGGATAACTAAAGGAATTCTTGTGTCGAGGCAGAAACTAAAGTTTTATTATTCTATCTTCAGAAACACAAACAAAGAACGTTTTAAATTATTTTTCAAAAATTACAAACGTATATATAAGAAAGTCATTAGAGCTGCGAAAGCCTATGACGTAGAGAGTGCTCTAAGACGGTCAGATAACCTTTCAAAGACTGCTTGGAGCATCATAAACTCCACTAGATCACAAGGATGCAATGCAAATTCAATTAAAAATCAATGACAACATTGTGAATGACCCACTAGCTGTGGCTAGAGAGTTCAACCTTTTTTTCTCTTTAGTTGGTAATTCCAACGTATACTCGCATCCCCGAAGTGTTGAAACTAATTTTCATGGTGGTACCGGCGGCTGTACCACACAGGGACCGCTTGGTGGTGTTGGTGCTCGGGATCCTGGGGGTAGGGAGCCTTTCTATAATTGTGGGTTCCCAGGGAGTCCGGCGTCGTCCATGGCTTTGTCACCTGTCACACCGGAGGAGGTGGTTCGCGTGGTACGTGATCTTAGACTCACTAGGTCATGTGATGAAAGTGGTTTGTCTGTTTGGCTATTAAAAACATTTATCAGTCAAGTGAGTGGGCCGCTTAGCAAACTGGTAAATATGTCGTTTGATCAGGGTTTATACCCAGCCGAATTAAAGAAATCTAAAATTACTCCGATTTTCAAAAAGAACGACCCACTCCTGGTTGAAAATTATCGTCCGATTTCTATCTTGCCTACACTCAGTAAAATTTACGAGAAGCTTTTCCTCAGCAGACTTATGACTTTTTTCAATTCTTTTAACTTGTTATGTTCTCAGCAATTCGGGTTTCGGAAAAATAAGTCCACCATCGACGCAGTGACCTCACTGGTGGAGTCGATTGTCAAGGGCTTAGAGGGTGGAGAGCGGGTACTTAGCGTGTTTCTTGATCTCTCGAAGGCCTTCGACTGTGTCGATCATGCCACTCTATTGCGCGTATTGGAGACGGGTGGGGTCCGTGGACTCCCACTCAAGTGGCTGGAGTCATACCTCACCGGTCGCAGTCAGCGTGTTCAGATTGCAAACAGCCTCTCGCGATCTATCAATGTGGGCCGAGGGGTCCCACAGGGCTCTATCCTTGGCCCAGCATTGTTTATAATCTACGTAAATAATTTAAGTTTCTCACTGCAAGCACATAACATTATTCAGTACGCTGATGATACGACAATCTGTATAAAAAATAAATCGGTAAAGGAACTTGAAATCAACACATATATTCAGTTAAATTCGTGCATTCAATTTTTTGAACAATTAAATCTACAAACAAACAGCACTAAGTCAAATTTTGTCTACTTCTGTCTAAGACAACTTGGTGATGACACGCCACTGTCCGTTATGGCAGATGACACTCTTTTGAAAGATGTGGATTGTACTAGTTTCTTGGGGATGCAAGTTGATAGAGGTTTGACCTGGGACAATCATGTCAACAGTGTCTGCTCCAGGATGTCGACGGGTATCTATGTCCTGCGATCCCTTGCTCAGTTCTGCTCATTGGGAATTCTAAAAATGACTTTCTTTGGTATAATTTACCCACACCTGTCCTACGGAATACGTCTGTGGGGGAGCTGTGCAGATTCTAGATTTTCAAGAGTGTTTCGACTGCAAAAGAGAGCGGTCAGAGTTCTCGCGAATTTGAGGCACAGAGAGTCGTGTAGGGATGCGTTTAGGGAGCTCGGTCTTTTAACTTTACCCTGCCTCTACTTACTTGAGGTGGCAGTTTACTGTCGTTTCAGTGGCAATCTCACCCAAGGTGTAGATATCCAGGACTACAATACTAGGGGTAGGGACACATATCGCCAGCAACAACATAGAACATCCGCCTTCAATAACCTGCCGTCACAGGTTGGCGTCAGGGTGTTAAACCGACTCCCAAACAGCTTAGTAGTTGTGGCCGATAAAGCCAAGTTTAAGAGAAAACTCAAGCAGCTATTGATCTCGAGGTCGTTCTACTCAGTGGGGGAGTTCATGGCCCACCGTTTTACGGATGGGCCGCAATAACCAAAATCTTTTTCTTTTTATCACACTGGCTTCGACCCAGGTAGTCGCATTATTTTATGTTACAGTTTCCATTTTCATTAATTATTCAGTTTCTTGATATATATTACTATTATTATCACTGTAACCTTTTATAGATGACGTTTGTAACACAATGTGTATTGTTTTATTACAATAAAGAAATTATTATTATTATTATTGCATTATAAATAAAATTTTCATTCATTCTTCAAACTACTTCCTGTGAAATGCGGAGGTTTTATGTAGTAAGACGCTTTTTATGTGTCCCTAAGAATTTCCTCACAATGGCAAATGAACTCTGAGAAAAACTTCCAGGTAAGGGAGATCCTAGAACTAAGTCATAGAAATGCTTGTCATAAACTGTATCAAAAATGCCACTTTGGGATTCAGTACAGAAGAAACTATGTTTGGTTCTCAGGACTGTAAACCAATGTAGAAGAGCCAAAAATGATTATCAAATATCACACGGAATTTTTCAGCTGGCCCTATTATGACAAGTCATCAATACTTTCAGCTCTATAATTGAGGTAAAAAGATGTTTTTTTGCTCAGATCCTTATTTATTTAATTACCTTTTGATGTTAATAGATCGATTTGTGGTATATCCCACAAGCTAATGGTGTCTATATGCTTTTTGCTTTTTACGATAAAAGAGGTTTCCTTTATAATACCTAGTCTGTTATTAAGGAAGGTTTGTACATATATGATAGATTTTATGAAGTTAGACGTAAGAACTAGAGACTATAAAATTACAATTACTGTATCAATTGTTAAAAGTTTATTTATGAAAGCACCAGTCACATAAGAAACTTTTACTTATGTGACTGGTGCTCTCATAAATATCTTCGACGACTGTAAGATAGTTTTTTGTGTCAGTTCACTTATTCTCTTGTCTGCATGTTAATAAGCAAATGCAATATCGTTATCATAAACAAACTTCATTGCAATATCTTTATAAACACACTTTATAATAAAATCCACCTTGTAGTTTGTGATATTTGTATTGTGAGGTTGAAAATTCTTGATTTTATAGTTGTCACATATAATTATATAATGCAAAAATAATATAAAAGCCTCTTTGTTAATGATCTTATTGCTAGTTTTATCTGACAAAGGTCTTGGGTCTGGAGTGAACTTTGAAAGAAAATAATGTTCCGTTTTCTCATTTTACAACGTAAAAGTCTTGTGAGTATGGAATATTATAGTTAAAGAGTTTTTAATTTATTACTAAGGAAGTTTTCACAAACAAGTGTGATAGAATTTTTAGTAGAATTTTCTAAAATAATTTTAACAATCTACAGATCTTGGATGTTTTTTCGTAAAACCTTTGATAAAGTTGATTGTTATTAGATTGTAAAGTACAAAAAAGTATGTATTTGATAAAAAAAAAACATATTTCATATGGAAGTATTCACATCAGTGTCTTTTCATTGATTTGCTGTAACTTGTTATTAAAGTCACATACAAGAGATATCTCGTGTAATAGGAATATTTGTGCCAGTAATTTGCCTAGTTAAACCACAACTGGTTTAAACTGCATTACATTTACATGGGACTACACTAGTGCTCCACAATGGACCACAAAACAGCTGACTAATTGAGACAACAAGTTTAGCCCTTTTGGAGAAGTCTATTTGCGCATTTTGAAATAAATAATTTAACTTAATTTTGTGAATATTTTGTACTTTTATAAAACAAATATCATACTGATTGTACAATATTCTGAGTTCCATTGCTTCTAGTGATATATGGAAATATATGTGTTAGAGAGAGGTACGTTTCTTATATAACATATCAACCATTTTGTAATTTTAAGGTTTTTTACAGAAATTGTGAAAATAAATACACATATGTTTTTATTTATGCAATTTATACTGGATGCGATAGACAATGTTATCTATGCTCTTCTTTAAAATTATCTTGTTCTATGAATATAAATAGAATGGAATACTCTCGGGATTATGTATCATTTGCCAGCCACCCAAATATTTAAAGATTAAAAGAATTAAACAAATACAAACTTCTCACGTCCGTGCAAAAGTTATGCAACCCAATTCATTCATTACAAGGAAGATTCGTTCCACGGACGACGATAGTTGGGTCTGATACCCGAAACTTGTTTCAAAATATTTGTTGTATCTTATTTATTCATAAATATTATGAATAAATAAGATACATTTGATAATAACGCAAAATTACAATAACAGTTTCCATTCTAAGATTTAAAAAATCAATAAAATGTTAATTAAGTACAACAATATCATAGAACATTCTTAACTAAATTACATAAATAACCCTGGTTAATACAGAACAATATTCTTCGCCATAGAATAAATTAACAATAATGAAATATTTAGTCTTTGTTACTGGAATACAAATTACCACCCTCTCCACACGAAACATCATAGCTGTGGCTAACCGGGTAGTTTATTTTCAATGGGGTTAGTTGAGGAGCAGTTTGTGGCTAACCACACACAGGCACTGTGAACCGCACCAATTATTGAGGAAGCATTGTTGTTTTTGGTGGTTTTCATTCCTCTTGGTATATATACTAAAATGTTCATATTCTACCTTATTTAGATCAAACAAAACAATACATATTTTATTTTACAAGATATCCAGTACTGTTTTTATTAAAATAGGATATTTTTCAAAAAACTATACATTTTTTGACAAAATAAGTAGAGAAAATGTTCATGCTGCAACTTATTTTAAAATATGTACATATATTTTTGAAGAAGGAGTCAAATTAATGCAAATTACGAGCTTATAGTACTTCGTAAATAGGAATTGTATGAAAAGTATAAATTTACTCTTCAATTCGGCTTCTACTAATGTCTTTACTGTAAAATATATTGAATGTCAATGGAAACATAAAAATAATCAGCTAGGGAATTATTTGTATGTTTAAAATTGATTATCAGTTTCTGTAAGGCAGTGTATCTACTCGACGTCTATAACCCAATGAAATTGCAAATATTTATAAAATCTAGTATGTACAAACTTCTAGTAACGTTATATAAAAGTACTTCGTTAAAAACAGCAGGTAAATGCTTCATAACATGAGATATGAACTACTTAGCATAACAAATATGTAAATATCTATTGCACATTTATGTTAATTAAGAATACGGCTAGTATGTGTTAATGTCTTTAATGTAACCAAGTCACACGTGTTTTGTTCCATTTAGAACTCTTGATTTACAACTGAAATCAAGTTAAGAAGAATCTTGGCATACATTTAATTTGTATCTGTATACGTGAGACAAACGCGTATGTTGCACTCATATCCAAGACTTCTCAACTTATTACATAACTAGTGGTGGAGTATGCTGAGATACAAATTTACCTAATAGATACAAATAAGTGTGAATAATTTGTTTGCAAAATACAGGAATATATATATTTTCGGTTTTGTAAAACACCTGCTTTGAGAAGATAAGAAATGGAAGAGGAAAAAATAATTTACATTATTAAATTGGCTTTCAACTTTACTTGGATTAGTTTTTTTCATTTTTTTTCTTTAATCTGATTAAAACACTCGTAACCAAACAACTTCATTTTGCCACAATGTCGTAATATACAACGTAATAAACAACTAATGAACCTTAAGTACAATAGTTTAATTTAGGACAATATGAAAATATAAATTCATAGTTAAGTAAAATTAGAAAATAACATACATTTAAAATAGCTAAGAAATTAGTAAAAAGAAGAAAAACATACTGTTTTAGAGGTGTCCTGCTGATAAATAGGGCCTAAATGTTAAGATTATTATTGAATTTTTTATTTATTTATTTTTATTTATTTTTTCCAAGGAGAGGCCGATCTCCTCCTTAACCTTACTCTGCCCATTCCTCATAGACTATTGATCGGTGCGAGGAACTTATTCAGACAGAGTAAGGGGGTGAACCAGTATAGTAGAAGGTGAATATTATTGATAAATCTTTCAGTCTAGGCCGGATTCGAACCAGCGCTATTCCCAACTCAAGCTCAAAGTCATGACACCTTAGACCATTCGGCCACCTACTCGCCCATTATGTTTGTCTATGTTAACAATAAATTATTAAGGCTAGGAATAGGTTATCAGCTTAGATCTTTTCGTTCCATGAAATTGTTAACTCCTTTAAAATACCTTTATTGAGAAATAATTATATTCAATAAATAAGGATATCCGAGTCAATAATCTGTAATTGTTTATTACTAGTTTTAAAACGGATTGCCTCATTAAATAGTAAGTATCTTACTTTTATAAATAAAGGAGAATTGAATTAAATATAGATGTAAAATATTAGTAATTTATAATTCTTAATATATGTATATATATATATATATTGGAATCATTTCAATAGCACCACCTCAGTACATTTATAATGAAACATTTATTGGAAGAGGATATACATTTTTATGAATTATTATTGATCAAAAATATAATTATATACTTTTTTAAGCGTTGGAAATCCATTACAATGGATATAATCAATACTAATTTGTATACATAATAAGACATTTAATTATGCCACTTTTGATTATATTAGTTATTTTCCTCGTTCGTTTTTGTTAAATATCAAAACTAATTTCTTACGTTACATTTGGAATTTGTTACGTTTTGATACAGATATCTTCAATAACATTGGTATGAGAACGACAAATATAGTATTAAAATTCCTATATATCTCTATACTATTTCTTGCTGTTAAATATTTGTTTCAATACCATATAGAAGCTAATAAATATTTTAAGTTGTATTTTATATTGTTAACGTATTATTAATTATGTTTATGGAGTAACCGATTGTATACTAGTTCATATTATTTAATATATTATAACAGTATGTTGCAAAGAACTATATGTACAGTTATTTTTTAACAACTGTAGAAATTTTACAAATGTTTATCAACTGTAACCAATTTTTCAAATTTTAACAAAGAAAACTTAAAAATTAGTTCATTATATCGTATTCCAGGTATATTATATATCTTAAAACCCAAAATAAACCATAAAACAACATGTCATAGTCTTTAATTTAATATTTAAAATTGTATCTTTACCATTGCTTTTGTAATTTAATTATTATTCCATTTAACACCTTATATCCAAAGCACATAACGGAAATGTTGGTAAACGCACTTTTGAAATAAAAAAGTGGTCTGTATACACAAAAATTACTAAACATCTTCAATAGCTAAAGAGCAGAATCGTGTTTTTCTTTTGAACTCTTTGACAAATGGTCTCATAACAATTATTCACAATTGTCATAAGTACTTTAACAAAGGAAGACACTTTATTGACCCCCATTTTGCTTATTCAATAAATGTCTTAAGGCTTTCAAGAAAGTACTCTTTTATTGCCTTTAGATCCTACTTTATGCTGTATATTTTAAGACCACCTACTACTCGTACATAATTGTAGAGCAGTAAATATTTCCTCTGTGGGTTAACAAGTATTTTGTTAGTGAAATTGCACACTTTATTTTGGTTTTTGTTTCACATGTTAAAACAAGAAAATGTATATCAATTGCTAACTATGATAGTTTTGTCCACGAATTTATGTATTTATCTTTAGCTAGCACAATATTTTTAAATATTATTTCTTTATTAATCGAGCAGCTCTATTAATAAAATCAAAACAACCCACATCAGGAACTCTCAAGTGGAGAGCAAAATACCAGATCAAAATATTAAAAGAAATTACACAACCATTACTGAAAAGAGTATGATGTATTTATTTTTATAAGGAAGTTGATCACCTTACAGATAAAATAAGAAATCAAACTCTCAAATGCATAATTTAAAAAAATAATAACTTAAAAGTGATCGTGTGACAAATAATTCAATTGGTTGGATTCAAAAAATATCGTTAATTTCTAATCTTCTAAGATACAGATTAAGCATAACAATAAAAGCATGTAATGTATTTTATGAAAACATTATAAACCTAAAGAAACAGCAGTAACAATAAAAATATATGGCAACCATTTAATTGTTATCCTCATGGCAGTAAAGCAACAAAGCTCTAAACACAAGACTTTGGTTGTGGAGAAAACACCTGAACGTAAAAACAAAACGATACAAACATGTAACAAACATAATTGTAAGGTTGTATTAAAATACATACAATTAATTAGTAAGAGCTATCTCTAACTATTAATGACAACCAATGTTTCAAAGTATCGACAGTGGAAGTAAGGACCAATATCGACAGTGGAGTTACTGAGACTTAAATTAAAATAACAATTTGGACGTCACTAATTGAAATGAAATAATGAGTTTATTCAGTATTAAATTACAATATGCAATACAGTTAAAAGGCTCTGAATTCCCTAACCACTGTTACCAGTAGTGTGGTTGGATTACAAAAAATACAATCAATTAATATAAAATAAATTAATAGTCCAGTCCGTCATTTTACATACAAGCTGAGCAGCCATCCGCAGCACATGAAGAGAATACAATAGAAAGATTAATTAACAAAATATAACAAAACAATGAAATAATAAATTGGGTAAAATAAAAATAACTAAAATATATACATCAACAATATCTTAAAAAAGACATATAAATGGTATAAGCCATTATTACAAATGACTGCAATAACTTAACCTAGGGTAATATTTACATTAAAATAAAGAAAACTAAAGAAAATTAACTTTCATTAAAATTAAATCGTCTTTAAAAATAATTACCTATTTACAAAGCACCAGATACTATGAAATCAGCCATGGATCAGGTATATGTATCAAATTATTAATTTTATGACAAGGATTAATTTAAGAAATCTAAATTATTTAAATAGAAAACCCATAATGTATCTTAATGCAAGAAAATGAGTGGCTTCTAAGAGGAGGAAATATTTAACCTACACGAGAATCAAAATTAAAACTATTTATAGTAAAAACAACAAGCTCTGATAGTAAAGTGTTAAGTCTATTCCTGATACAGATTTCTGCTAAAAAACATCTCCTCAAAAACTTAATAGCCTAGATATATAAAAGAGGAAATACATTTATGAAATTTTATTAGAAAAAATACTATACAACCACATAAATCAGTTTTGTATGCATTTGAGTAAACAAAAGATAAAATTTTTTTGTTTCTTGCGTGATTTCAATAAACGAAGTACCTTTTGTTTTGAAAATAAATTTAAAAGAAAAGGTATTTTGTTTATTTATATACTCATGTCAGTAGTCTTGTCTGATGAGAGTGGGCATGTCCAGTGTTAGTACGTGGGAGGGCACTCAATATTCATGTCAAAACTCACACATTAAACTTTTATCCATGAAGTTTCTACCCAAATAGAATACCCAACACAGAACAATGAACATGTTCATTTCGAGCTTTAAAAAAATATATAAATATAGTTAATAAATATATGGATATTAACTACTTATTCTCCTTCCATAGATTTTATGTGGATTAACATGAATATTTCATTTATTTAATAAAAAGATCTGCAACATAACAGTATTTTGATGTCTATGTATTAAAAGCTGATATTCCAAGGTAATAATTAGGCTTGGTATTAATAGTAGCAGATTCTCATATTTCCTTACCAATATTTGTGCAAATGAATCCCCTTCATAATCTGTTCTTGTTTTATTACTAATTTATTTTAATACACGTATTTAGCAACTAATCATTTATCAGATTCCGAAAACTTGTTTAAGATTTTATTAAAACTATTATATTCCATACAAAGAGTATAATTTCAAGAGTACATAATTAATATAACTCAGTTTTATACTTCAAAAATAAATATATGCACCGTTTGTAATGGTTACATTTTATATAAAACTCTACATTCCTTTTACAAATAGAATATATTATAAGCTTTATTTAGTTAAAGTAATTGGTTGAGGATACATATCTATAATAAATAATAAGAATTAAAATTACTGCATAGTGGTGTAGGTGGTGTAGTGAATTATTATAATAATTATTTAATAATCCAAATGAAGAAATGTGAAACTGTTACAAAAATCTTAAATGCTATGATCCATTAAATAAAACATGCCACATTATGGCCTGGATCATTAGTAAAAATGAAACCAAGAGAGAAATGTTCATTTCTTGAAGGCCTTTAGACAGCTGTAATTGTTGTGAGTTTATCTGTCACTGGAGTTATCCTTGGAAGCAAGACAGTGAATGTAATGGGTTACTCAAATAAATTGGTCTGCTTTAAGTATTTTTGGGAATATTTTCCTCTAAAAAACTTTATATCTGGTATGAATGAACACAGTGGTTTAACCAAACTGCTTCAAGACTGCTTAGGAAGTATGATTGTCTTATGCATAAGCGTTTATTTATTTCCCTCATTATTCTACTCATGTCACAGCCTCGGATGACATTGAGCAACTTCACCTCTGGCAAACTTCTTGAGGCGTCTGGCTCTACTCCTTCCAATGACTGAGTCTCATAAGTTCTTGTATGTCTTATCAACACCTGTGCACTTCAAGACCTTTCAGTCAACCACTTAGTTCCTCTAGTGGAAAAGCGTGTTTTAGGTGATCTGAGATTATGGTGTGACGCACCACCAGCTACGTCAACAATTAGCTTAGGCCAGTCGTATTATAGTATTGGCAAGACTATTCTTTTTCGTTTTTTTCGTCGTCTCTGCCATGATTCCTGGTAAAGCTGATACCAATCTTCCCCTATTACCACCTCTCCTTTCCCAGTCTTATCTGTTTACTTCTACAGTGATGTCTGGATGTGGCCCTATGCCTTGTAATAGGGAAGAAATTTGTCACATCAGGGTCAAACTTCACCCTTTCCCAATAACTCCCATATCCCCAGGAAGTTTCTAGCCTTCCAGATTCTTGTAACGTCACCTTTCCATGCCACAAAAACTTCAATGCAAAGAAGATTTTAAACAGATCTACACAAAAGTTTCTTGAACACACTTTAACATCATTTGCTATAGTAAATAGAGTTACAATACATAATATCCATTTGATAGATCAATAAAAATACTAAATAAACAATTAAGTTCGTGATAAGTAATGATTGAATGTCAATTAAGTAAATAATGTCATAATATTGAGGATGCAATAAGGTATATTCGTTGTTGGCAAGACAACCAAATATAAAATGGTCCTTGCTAAAATGTTCTGTTTTGTTTTACAATCTGCTTATATCTTCAATGAACCAATGCCAATAAAAGACCCTTGTATTTTTTTGTTAAAGTTCATTACTGGTTTGTTTGTGAACATAATTATTCATAAAATACTGCATTGAACAAAATTATTATTCTATTTCACATCGTAATATCAATAAGTCTTCCTTTACAAATATAATTAAGGATATAAAATCTGTTATAGACAAAAGACCACACTATCTATATTATCAAATAAGATCAAAGAATATAATTAATCAGACAATGTTCATTTAAGATTATATATGATATTTATATTTAAGAATTAATTGGTAATTTGCATAACAATTGATTTATAATCTTGAATCTGTTAGCAATTAGGTGGGGGCAATACTGTTTGTGTACAATTTTGATTATATTGGGCTTTATAGTCAATCGTGATTCAGTATGTATTTGATTCCCTGAAATAGCTCATACATCCACCTCTGAACCGTCATTAATGAACCTGATTATGTAACCTAAATGGCTTTTACCGACATTACTCCATGTATTGGTTTGGCTGATTACGTGGCTGGAAGTCGTTCCAATCCAATGAATAATCCCTTATTTAGTCGCTGGAATTAATCAGATATGTATATTGTTATTTTTACGTATTCACTCCCTTAATAGAGTATTGTTATTTTATGTGAAATTTAGATGAAACAATACGTTTATATTTAGTGAAACGTACTAGTTGGAAAAATACAGTAAAATCAGTGTTACATGGTCTATAGCGCAATATATTTTAGATTGCTTATTTATAGGTATTTCATAACACTTCTTATTATATTAGCATAAATACATTATTTTTAGGTTAAAGAAACCATATAAGATGTTTTATTTTTATTATTATAACAACATAAAAAATTTATAGATCAACCTCTAATCTAATCTACGAAAGTTTAGTTGAATGTTTTTCCATGATATATATATTTTATAGAATTACTCTACACATTTTCTGTACATTGAACTTTGTTGTGGTTTAGTAATAATGTTTTAAAAACACGAATAATTCAAAATATCGTTGCAGGATCAATAATATAGAAGCAATAAACAAATACTATCAATATAATATCAAAACAAAGGCTAATTTCTTAATATTTGAACGAATATCATTATAAACAAATAACATAAGAGTTATTTGAAGTGAACAGGAAAACAAAACAGCCTGCTTTAAAATACAGAACAGTGTATTATTGTAACATTGTGGTTTTCGAATGGTGTTCTGTATATGAACATAAATTCCGGGTCATTGATTTCCTACAGAACATTTTATAATTACACTAAATTTCATAGGGAAATTATTCTTTACAACATCAAATAAATACTGCATTTAATGTTTTGTGTACGATTGTTGTTTGTTGGGTTGAAATGTCAATAAAATTTATAGTGTTTTAAATAAATATAAGCAAGTATTGCCGAGTAAGTTAAGATAAACTGGCAGTTGTGTTCTCTGAGGGAACTTGAGTCATAACATATATTTTATTAAGAGGACATAGTGTACATGTAAAAATAAATTATACAACAATACTTAGAATCATATAACATCAATTTTCTCTCACTTTATATTTGTAGGTTTATTTTTAATTACATACTTTATTAAAAATAATATACGGTTTTCATACAAATACTGATGGTTTTTTTTAAATAATTTTGAAATATTTTTATGTAGGCTTTGCAAAACACAATTTTTTGCAGCTTATTTAGAGCTCAACTTAGTAGTTATGTAGTGAAAGAAGAAGGAATTGGGAAATTATCAGTATTTTCTCAAACTTCCACTTTTTGTTTGTTTGTAGAATAGGATTACTTCGGATTAAATCCCTTGTTATTTTTTCTATATTGTTAATTAGTTGCCTTAATATATGTGTTTTTAGGTGTATTCAATAACAATCATTAATCATGTTAACATTTAAAATATAAATATCAAAACTACAAGAAAATGTATCATATTCCTAGTTATTTTATTAAGTATCCACTGTCAACTCCCTAAGAAGTACTCCATAAGTATTAAAAGAAATCGTGGTCTTCCCAGAAATTTTAAGGTTGCAAAAATAAGTACTATTTTTTAAGAAGGAATTGATTAATCACTAAAATGCACACAGCGTTGATTCTAAATTAGGTCAACGTGCTATGAAGAACATATGTATCTTAATGTATTCTATTTATTTTGTACACAAACAATTATTTTTGTTTTAATACTTAAGACTTGTTCTATCTTAGATACAAGGTAATTAACATTTAGCAGGATAAAACATATGAATTAAATGAATATGTGAGTGTTCAAACTTCACAATTGTTCCTTTGACTAAAATAAAGGAGATTTATAATAATATAAATTAAAATGACTGAGCCGATTACATTGTAAATTAAGAAAACTTTAAGTTAGAAAACATATTCATAAGCCATCATTGATGTTAGAACATGACACCTTTTATACCTTTTTAAAAATAAAAATTTTCTATGATAAAATACAGTTAACTACTAAGCTTATAAAAATATTTCAAATAGAGTCAAATGACTGAAATTCAAAAGCCAGTTTGAGGATATTCAATCAATCAATGATTTATTGGGCACAATTGACAATATATTTTATTATGTATTTTCCAAGTCAATATTATACATTGTGTACATAGCTAAATCATTTTTACAAAGTCAGTACTAACTATATACAATTAAATACAAATATTCACAAAAGAAAACTAAAAATGCATAAAACCCATTTACTTTTAAATAAAGAACGTCAGAACTATTTTAAATGACCACCAGCCACATATTCTTTGACATTGTAATGGCATTTATCAATGAGGTATGTTTTCACCTGTCGGACTCCATCCTCAGTGCAGTTGGTAAGCTATTGAAGATTTTGACTAGATTGTATAGAAGGTTACGTTTAAAAAAAGAAGTAGAATGAGAAATAATTTAATCATGTGGTTATTATGGAGGCTTTAAGTATGATTAGAAGATTTTTAAAAATTGTGGAGATTATCATTAACTAAAGCTCAGGGTTTCTAGAATAAAAGTTGAAGGGAAGGTAAGAATGTTAAACGCTAAGAAGTATTCATGGCAAGAATCACGTCATTTCATTGAAACTATTACCCTTATTGCTATTTTTTGCAATCTAAACAAGAATAGCGTCCTCCGAGACTACTCCCCACCCCACACGGGAACTGCATATACAGGGTGTGGATACAGCAATCCGTAGTAGGCACTGAGAAGGACCTCAGGGCCTACCTCACTTTAAATTCTTAAATATGAAGATTCCAGTGCTAATTTTTTTGGATACATTCATAATATAGGGATAAAAACTCAATTTTTCCCCTAGAATTAGACTTAGGCATTTCACAGTCTCCGATGATTCTAGTTCTGTGTCTCCAAGGAAAACACTAGAACCATTATTTTGGCTAAGTGCTAAGTAGTATCGATGAGTATCGTAAAGGTTTCTCTGATTATATTTTGATCCAATAGTATAAAACATTGAATAATTAAACAATATATGGTGAAATATGTACTATTTAAGATACTTTGCTGTACATATAGACGTATATTATTAGCACACACTAGTATTTGAAAGCTGTAAATAGTTATATCTGTTACTATTGTAGCCAATTTAACAATCATTGTTGAATTGAAAGCAAATAAAAAACTTAGGAGTTTTAACTCTTTAATGACCCTGTTTAAAATAGTATAATATTAAACGATTATTATATTATATTCTTATTAATATTTGAAATATATGTGAACATTATAAAAACATACATGCATAATATATTATAATTTGTATGTAAAATTAATAATGAATATAATTGTAATGTAGAACATTCAATACTTCAAACTCCCACTAACCAAAATACAATTATCGTCAAGTTTATGTCTTTAAAATAGATTGTAATTACAAAAAGCATAATGCATCTTCCTACGTGCAATAGTGGTAATCTTCTCATACTATCTTGCAATCAAAAAGGAATTGTGTATTAGAAAAGAAATAAACACTAGTATATCATATTTTGAGCACATTCTTTGGATTCTATGTTTTAAAGTAACAAAAGATAATAGAAAAAAATACTAGAATGAGAAACAAGGGCTGATTGCAAAAAAACAATAAAAGACAACATTAAAAAAATTGGCCAAACTAAATAAAATATAATCTATATAAAAATAGAAAAGAATAAAAACAAAACAAATATTACAAAATTCAATATAAGACGTAATGGTAGATCACAATTTATACAAGTGTTTCCAGACATCAATATTTAGACTACAATACGCAAATAAAATGCATTATGTGAAGGTTTTATAATTACTTCGACAACTCAATGCAAATTTATTTTTATTAGACAATTCTAGACGTCAATTTTAAACAACTTTTAACATAAATACTAAACATGTAAGTCCAAGTTGTAAAACTCATACAGTACTAAACCATGCCAGTAACAGTATAGTAAGGAGGTGGTTATAGGTCCTACGGGAATATAAGTTATGGCGTAAACTTTGGGTTGGCTATATACAACGAGTTTAATTATAGAATGTATAGAGGGTGTGTGATTTGAAACTATTTAGGAAATTTAAATAATTTATTGGTCTGTATTGAAAGATATACAACATACTTCTGTCATAAAGAACTCTTAAATTTAATCGTTCCGATAAAAAAAGTTTTCTTTTTAAATAGAATAATGTTGAACTGGTCCAATATTTCAAGTATGTAGTAGAAGTATAGAAATAATAACAACCAATTCGGGCAACATAGGCCACTTTAATCTCCATGAGCCTTCTCCTTCAAATGCAATATACTCGTATCTTCAAGTTACTCTGATAGAGAGTAAATTGCTACCACAAATAATTTTATTTGGTATATTTTAAATTCTTAACCTAACTTAACCCACACACTTACAGTGGAAATGACCCAACCGTCCACCTATAAACGTACAGTGGAAATTAACCATCCGCCCGCTCATATACTAACAGTGAAAATGACCCACCCGCCCACTCATACACGTACACTGGTATTGACCCAACCGCCCACCTATAAACGTACAGTGGAAATTAACAATCCGCCCGCTCATATACTAACAGTGAAAATGACCCACCCGCCCACTCATACACGTACAGTGGTATTGACCCACCCACCCACCCATACACGTACACGTAAAACCAAAAACATGAAAATGGTAGCTGTCGTTCAATAATATAAAACTTGTCCATGGATTAACATATCAAATAAACTTTATTTTTTATATTTACGGTTTTGTCAGTATTACGTTTTGACATGCGACTTTGTGTTGCGCTAACTATTCCTCAGCATTAACTACAAGAAGAAATCTTGTTTTTATAAACTTAATACAGCTCTAAACCGTGCCAAGAGTGTTAAAATAAGGCGACAGTAATTGGTCCTAAGGGAATGTGAGTTACGGTGTAAACTTTGGGGTAGCTATACAAGTCGATTTTACACGATAAACTGTATGATTCATAACTGTCTAACAAATGTGCTACTTTAAAAAAAGTATTTCTTAAATATATATAAATTTAACTGGTTATATGTTGCTTTATGTATTTGTTCTGGACAGATGATTTATTCTTTTTTTAGTTGTAACATTTTAAACTTGTTTCTATAAATACACAACTAGCACACAACTAGCATCTTAAAGACGTAGTTACAAATTGTTTTGAAATAAGAAAAATAAATCTGTTTGGATGTATCATCTTATCTGATACCTAACTGAAGGAAAAATTACATACTGGCAGACATAATAAAAATAGGAATGTGTGGTAGCATATTTTTCCCTCTTCATAGTTAGTTTTGTAATCACAATAAAATAAAACAACACTGTAAAAATTAGTTAAGACAACATATGACTAAATTTCAAAATTGCATATTTTTTTATTGTAATAATTCTATATTTTATTTCAATAAACTGGATTTTTTGTAGTAATGAAAAATAACTAGTAAATACTAACATTTAATGCCATAACGGAGGTAGAAAAGACACTAATCTTAGGTGAAGATAATACTTTACACTAATTATTATGAACCATATAAATTATTTTATTAATTTAGTATAAGAGCAAAATTATGTAGCTAGTAACAATTCGTTCAACTGATAGTTTAAACAACTTGTAGAATAGTTTGTTATACAAGCTGTACAAGTTGTACAAGCTATATTCAAATAACTTGTAGAATAGTTTGTTATACAAGCTGTACAAGTTGTACAAGCTATACTCAAATAACTTGTAGAATAGTTTGTTATACAAGCTGTACAAGTTGTACAAGCTATATTCAAATAACTTGTAGAATAGTTTGTTATACAAGCTGTACAAGTTGTACAAGCTATATTCAAATAACTTGTAGAATAGTTTGTTATACAAGCTGTACAAGTTGTACAAGCTATATTCAAATAACTTGTAGAATAGTTTGTTATACAAGCTGTACAAGTTGTACAACTATAATCAAATAACTTGTAGAATAGTTTGTTATACAAGCTGTACAAGTTGTACAAGCTATATTCAAATAACTTGTAGAATAGTTTGTTATACAAGATGTACAAGTTGTACAAGCTATATTCAAATAACTTGTAGAATAGTTTGTTATACAAGCTGTACAAGTTGTGCAAGCTATATTCAAATAACTTGTAGAATAGTTTGTTATACAAGCTGTACAAGTTGTACAAGCTATATTCAAATAACTTGTAGAATAGTTTGTTATACAAGCTGTACAAGTTGTACAAGCTATATTCAAATCATCAAATACATTATTGATGCTTTGAACCGGATGGATTTCAGATTCACAACCCGAAACAGAATAAGGTACAATAAAATAATGCATTGAATTTCAAATGTAAAACAAATATGTTTATAATATTATAGCCTATATAAATTAAATTGCAATAATTTACATTAATAACATATGTCAATAATTCATGTTTGGCAAATATCATTTGTTTTAACAACTAAAAAGAAAATAAACTGATTATATAAAATAAATTAACAAAAATAATTATTATCAGCATTTTTAAAGTTACATTACTAAATTATACGTAATATGTGAACTAGAATAAATCAATATATCATAGCTGTTTAACAATATCAAATTAATACTTTTTTCTGCCACAATCTTGTAATATTATGAATGTTTATTTATTTTGATTGTTGTAGTCCTCTCCAACAAGTATGTAGAAGCAAAATAGTGAAAAAAACTTAACTTAACCTCTGAAAATTGTCAGTCTTTTGTATCCATAGTTTTTACTGTAACCATTGTTTAAACACGTTTAAAACCTAAAGAGCAGAATCATGTATATTCCTTGATCTCTGTGAAAAATATTGGACTCATAATAATTACTCAAAAGTTGTTAAAAGTACTTTAACAAAGGAAGACACTTTACTCACTTCCGTTTCGGTTATTCCAAGAAATATTCTTAGGGCTTGCCAGAGAGTACTCTTTTATCATCATATAAATCATAATTTTATACTGTATATTTGACTTAAAGCAAGCTATAAATTATTAAAGAATATAAGATAATTTTATTTTTTTCTTTGTGAGAATAATGGTTAGTTTTGTTGTTATTATTCATTGTTCTGTTGAAGGATCCTTTATTTAGGCTTTAAAATTATAAATATGTGTTAAGATAAACATACGATTTTTACTCTAGATTTCCCCCAGTTTGTTTTTGTTAGTTCCCCCTTGCTTGTGTAAAGGAGTGACCATTGTTGTAAAAACTTTAATTGTCCTCCACTCTTCACTAATATTGGTGAAGAGAACTTTCACTAATATTGCTAACCTGAAACAAAGTATTTAAGAACATAAAAATAACTTAATGATAAATGTAAATTTAATGTCCATATTTTCGAATTCAAAATTCGAAAAAGAATATTCTCCACACTACGTTGATAAATATATACTGTATTGTTGGGTGCATCGCACAACAAACCTATAGGGTTTATATTATTCTTTTGTTAAAAATCGTTTAGTTATATTTTTTGATACGTCTATAAAACATTTTTTACAGTATATTCCATGTCATTCATAATGCGTTTTTTCAATGCTTCTCTAAATATTGTTCAGTTTTGGTTTTTAGGCCATTGATACTTATTTTTCATTTTCGAAAATCTAAAACTTTGCCCATTCGTAATACACTATTGATTCAAGTCCTATAATGCACCTTTCAAACACGAATAAAAATCCAATTTATCACAGATTAAAAACAGCAAGTTAATTTAGCTGTCAGCAAATTTGTTTTCAAACGAACAATTAACAATAATTATTTAACTATAACTATTTGAATATCATAGTTTACTCATTAAAATAGCACAAACCTGTTTGTGAACAATTTTGCTTTTGTTGGGCTTTCTAGTCAATCACGATCCAGTATGTATTGTATTGCCAGTAGATTTACTGAATAGCTCATTTATTTACCTCTGAACAGTCATTAATGAACCTGATTACGTAACGTAATTGGCTTTCACCAATATTACTCACCCCTATTGGTTTGGCTGATTACGTACCGTAATTGGCTTTTACCAACAATACTCACCCCTATTGGTTTAGCTGATTACGTACCGTAATTGTCTTTTACCAACATTAATCACCCATATTTATTTGGCTGATTACGTACCGTAATTGACTTTTACCAACATTACTCACCCATATATATTTGGCTGATTACGTACCGTAATTAGCTTTCACCAATATTACTCACCCCTATTGGTTTGACTGATTACGTACCATAATTGGCTTTTACCAACATTACTCACACCTATTGATTTGGCTGATTATGTATCGTAATTGGATTTTACTAACATTACTCACCCTTATTGGTTTGGCTGATTACGTACCGTAATTGGTTTTTACCATAATTACTCACCCCTAATGGATTGGCTGATTACGTACCGTAATTGGCTTTTAAAAATATTACTCACCCCTTATTGGTTTGGCTGATTACGTACCATAATTAGCTTTCACCAACATTACTCACCCCTATTGGTTTGGCTGATTACGTACCGTAATTGGCTTTTACCAACATTACTCATCTCTATTGATTTGGCTGATTACGTACCATAATTGGATTTTACTAACATTACTCACCCTTATTGGTTTGGCTGATTACGTATCGTAATTGGTTTTTACCAAAATTACTCACCCCTATTGGATTGGCTGATTACGTACCGTATTTGGTTTTTAAAAACATTACTCACCCTTATTGGTTTGGCTGACTACGTACCATAATTGGCTTTTATTAACATTACTCACCCTTATTGGTTTGACTGATTACGTACCGTAATTGGTTTTTAAAAACATTACTTACCCCTATTGGTTTGGCTGATTACGTACGTGAAATTTATTTCGGTACAATAAATACTCATTTCGTTGTTAATCGAACAAGAGAAATTAAAATAGCTTATTTAAACTTACACTTATAGTGACATATTTCCCATAGTACGGTTGGAAATTGAAAGCAAATATTGATAATCCTAAGGATTTAAAAACTCACAGGAAACTATTGTATCATATTTTATAAAGGGGCGTTAATTATACAGTATTACTAATTGCTTATTAATGAGTTTATAGTCAGATTTTTCAAACCAAAGTTAATTATATTTAGAGCACTGCTACCCCATAAATATTTCGTATAGGAAAATCTTCTTGTAAGAATGTTCACATTAGCCATAAACTCTTGTTAAATAACTAAGAAAATAATCTTCTTCCTATTAATGGCTTCAAGGAAGTTTTAAGCTATATCACATACATATCATGTTAAAAACTGCAGTATATTAGACGACCCTTCACTTTAATTGGTGCTATGACAGTGAGAAACCTCATTTAAATAACGTAGAGTTGAAATTTTATTTTGTGTTAATCTGGTATCAATCTTATTTATGTAGGATTAGAAATTAAACGAAGTATTCTTACGTAAATGGGTTTCAGACATTAATTATCAAACTTGTTTTCTTAGCTATATACTTTCTATAGTTTGCTTAAAACAGTGTTAGTTACTTGCAAAGAGAGGTATGTAGGAATCACATTGAAATAAATGATAAATGGCAGTGTCACAAAACATGTTAATTTTTGCGAATAATGTACATAACAGTTATTTAATGGACACACGTGTCTTTATGGAAATTTTTATATTTTACTTGAGTTATTTTCAAGGACAGACATATATATATATATATATATATATATTTCTTTTATTTATTTATTTATTCAAGAAACATTAGCAATGTTTCACAATTTATTTAGCATGTTTCAAAAGTCATTATATGTTTTTTTTCATAATTGGTCTACTTAGTATAAAACATTTGTAATCTAAATTTGTAACTAAATTATAAACTATTTTTCGAAGATACAAAAGTTTGCGCATGTAATATAAAGCAATCATCAATGTGTGGAAAAACTCTAAGGAAGAAATTGATGCTTAAACATTTTTATTTTGGGGAAAATTAACAGTTTAAAATATCTAAAGTTAATCAAATACATCAAACTGCTCTTGAAACTTACTACAGAACCATGTATCTGTAAGGAAAGGTATATTTTTTGTTGTTGTTTTAGGATTGTTTTACACAATTAAACCTTTTTAAATTACATCAATGATAGTACCAGTTTTAGTCCAGACACACTATATCACGTATGGTGTAGTTTTTGGTTATTTTGTTAGTTGCTTATATTATTTAAACTCAAGTTGAACATAACTTAAATACACTGAATAAAATAATGTGCTATTAGTTATTTACTAACAAATGTTATTATTAATTACTTAACATACACTAATAAACAATAACGAAAATAAAGTCATAAACAAGCTTTTTTTAGCTAACTGGATTCAATTACTCCCCTATCATAAGGATGAAAAAGAGAGTAACATGTTTATGTCCTCATATAGAAAAGACATCATAATAATGGTATTGTTGCTTTGTAATAGTGGCCTTACAAGTTTACTTGTTATTGAAAAATGGGAAATCGTAGTAAATCAGCTTTATTTCACTCACAAAAACGCATCAATCTTTTGACGACGCACGTTAAGTCTAAGGTTTTGACTGAGGTAACTAATGGAGAACATATGTTAAATAAACCTTAAAGATATGAAACGAAAAAAAATTGTGCAGGAAGTTTTCATTTTCATGATTGTACTTAAGTCCACATTCTTCCCTTTACTATAATATCTCTTTAACTATTCACAATGTGCATGCCAGTGACTGAAGAACGTCCATAACAAGCTGTCCCAAACTTAATAGGTTATTATTACAAAACCTTTTGTCGCAAAACCTACTTAATATGCAGGACGATTTACATTATTTGAAATTAAGTTCGTAAAACGTATTCCCTCATCAATTAGTTAAAGAATTTGCTGTGCACATTCTTACAAAACAAAGTTATAAACAATGAACAATGACAAAAATGGAATAAATTTACTATATTAAAATGGAATCTGAATTGTTATTTTATTGAAAAATATATTCAAGGGTTGCCTTGTTGGATTCTTTGGCTCATATTTGTATAAAACAGCGCAGTTTGTAAGTTATGAAGGATTCTCTTCTCAGTAATTTGTAGTTGAATCAGGTGTTCCCCAAGTCTCTAACATGGGTACTTTACTATTCACTTTTGATTTAAAAAAAGTTAATGATTATCACAAATAACATAGTAAATATGGGAAAACGGTGATATATTTATTGTTATTATGTTAGAAAACACACTGAATATTATAGAGATTAATAGAAATGTATTTAGCATAACCTGACAAAGTAAAAATCTATTTCATTACACTGTAAAATTATTTAACTTTGTAAAGGAAATTAAATTAAAATAGTGTCAATTTAAACAATTCTAGTATATTTTTGTAGCATATAATTGTAAATTAATTTACTGGAAAAAGAATATTATTTATTACTCATAAAACACTTATGTATTTGATTTCATTTAAAATAAAAACCTACTAAATTAAATTTATTCGTATTTCAAGAAGGTAGTATGTATAATAGTTAGGCATCTCAGATAGTTAATTTATACCTATGGGAAATCCATCAAACATCCCTTTTTCTAATTTCCCAAGTGGCGAACACGTGTGGTAATAAACAGTATGTGTCCGGCACGATATTCCCAGAAGGGGTTTCAATCTTGAAACTGCCAAACATTTTAGGGACAAGGTAAGCATTAATTTACTTAAACTACCCTTTCCTAAAATACGAGAGGACGTAATTATATCATAAAATATAAAGAATTAAAAAAGGTAGATTTTAGAAAATAATTAGTTAATGTAAAATTATTTAAATACGAAAGGTAGCTGTATTTTGCAAATGTTCTTTATTAAATTGTACTTCAGGGATTTAAATAGTACAAATAATAATTTTAAGTAGTAAACAATATATGATTTAAGAAGTAAATTTTTTTAATAATATAAAAATCTATTGCAATGTTCTAAACACAAATCAGGTACAATATTTGAAATTAGGGATGTAATATAATTTGTAAAATGTGTCGTAATGAACGATTTTATTGTACTCAAGAAAATAAAATTTAAAATAAAATATACTATATCATAACACATATTTTTTGAACTTTCGATAAGTTCTTAGGTTTAAGCAACACTTTTTTGGGGTTTACAAGAAATATCTTTAGTTTTGAAGGATGTACTATTTATTTAGAATTGCATTAATAATGATAATAATATAATATATTTATTGACCAATCGGTTTATTTGATATGTATTGTTATTGATAAATTTAGGTTGATCTCCTGGTTAAAAAGGCGGGGATATAGGGAAATAGTCCTTGCAGTCATATTGGGAACTTGGAGGCAACTATATAAATATTCAATGTACTCCTGGCCCATCCAGTCCAGCGCTCACCTGTCAATGTACTCCTGGCCCATCCAGTCCAGCGCTCACCTGTCAATGTACTCCTGCCCATCCAGTCCAGTGCTCACCTGTCAATGTACTCCTGGCCCATCCAGTCCAGCGCTCACCTGTCAATGTACTCCTGGCCCATCCAGTCTAGCGCTCCCCTGTCAATGTACTCCTGGCCCATCCAGTCCAGCGCTCACCTGTCAATGGACTCCTGGCCCATCCAGTCCAGCGCTCACCTGTCAATGTACTCCTGCCCATCCAGTCCAGCGCTCACCTGTCAATGTACTCCTGGCCCATCCAGTCCAGCGCTCACCTGTCAATGAACTCCTGTCACATCCAGTCCAGCGCTCACCTGTCAATGTACTCCTGGTCCATCCAGTCCAGCGCTCACCTGTCAATGTACTCCTGGCCCATCCAGTCCAGCGCTCACCTGTCAATGTACTCCTGCCCATCCAGTCCAGTGCTCAACTGTCAATGTACTCCTGGCCCATCCAGTCCAGCGCTCACCTGTCAATGTACTCCTGGCCCATCCAGTCCAGCGCTCACCTGTCAATGTACTCCTGGCCCATCCAGTCCAGCGCTCACCTGTCCTCAGCTCTTTAATTTTCCAAAGGGAAGAGTCTGAGTAAACGTAAAATGTGTTTATTCTTATACATGTAATTTATAGTCAATTATTACTCCAATTCTAGTTGTGTTTTTTTCTGAACAGTTTTACTGAATAAAAGCCATTTTTATGCACAATTTTTAACTCGTAACTTTATCTTTAGAGCAAAAGAATAGGCAAATGTTTCTATTAAATTTGAATACAAATTCAAATAAAAAGAAGCCTATTTGAAATATTACAAAATATTTTAATGTTATTACTTGTGCTAAATATGTATGATTGATATACATGAAGTTCAAGGCATAAAACAAAGAATCTTTATTTAATGTACTTTATTATTTTTAAAAATTCAAAAAAATTATAAATGAGTAGGTGGAAGTATCATCATCAGTGATCTGCACCTAAAACATAGGTTGATGAGTTGGTCAATATCGGTGTACGTTTATGGGTGGTTAAGAAATTCAACACCACTGTACGTGTAGGGGTGTGAAAGAGGGACATCATTCCTATACGAGAATGGGTACAAATATAAGTTTGGAGGGTCATTATCACCGTACGATTGTGGGTGGTTTGGAGGGTAATTATCACCGTACGAGTGTGGGTGGTTTTGAGGGTAATTATCACTGTACGAGTGTGGGTGGTTTTGAGGGTAATTATCACTGTACGAGTGTGGGTGGTTTGGAGGGTAATTATCACCGTACGAGTGTGGGTGGTTTTGAGGGTAATTATCTGTACGAGTGTGGTGGTTTGGAGGGTAATTATCACTGTACGAGTGTGGGTGGTTTGGAGGGTAATTATCACCGTACGAGTGTGGGTGGTTTGGAGGGTAATTATCACTGTACGAGTGTGGGTGGTTTGGAGGGTAATTATCACTGTACGAGTGTGGGTGGTTTGGAGGGTAATTATCACTGTACGAGTGTGGGTGGTATTGAGGGTAATTATCACTGTACGAGTGTGGGTGGTTTTGAGGGTAATTATCACTGTAGGAGTGTGGGTGGTTTTGAGGGTAATTATCACTGTACGAGTGTGGGTGGTTTGGAGGGTAATTATCACCGTACGGGTGTGGGTGGTTTTGGGGGTAATTATCACTGTACGAGTGTGGGTGGTTTGGAGGGTAATTATCACTGTACGAGTGTAGGTGGTTTATAGGGTAATTATCACCGTACGGGTGTGGGTGGTTTTGGGGGTAATTATCACTGTACGAGTGTGGGTGGTTTGGAGGGTAATAATCACTGTACGAGTGTGGGTGGTTTGGAGAATAATTATCACTGTACAAGTGTGGGTGGTTTTGAAGGTAATTATCACTGTACGAGTGTGGGTGGTTTGGAGGGTAATTATCACCGTACGAGTGTGGGTGGTTTGGAGGGTAATTATCACTGTACGAGTGTGGGTGGTTTGGAGGGTAATTATCACTGTACGAGTGTGGGTGGTTTGGAGGGTAATTATCACCGTACGAGTGTGGGTGGTTTGGAGGGTAATTATCACTGTACGAGTGTGTGTGGTTTTGAGGGTAATTATCACTGTACGAGTGTGGGTGGTTTTGAGGGTAATTATCACTGTAGGAGTGTGGGTGGTTTTGAGGGTAATTATCACTGTACGAGTGTGGGTGGTTTGGAGGGTAATTATCACCGTACGGGTGTGGGTGGTTTTGGGGGTAATTATCACTGTACGAGTGTGGGTGGTTTGGAGGGTAATTATCACTGTACGAGTGTGGGTGGTTTTGAGGGTAATTATCACTATACGAGTGTGGGTGGTTTGGAGGGTAATTATCACCGTACGAGTGTAGGTGGTTTGGAGGGTAATTATCACCGTACGAGTGTGGGTGGTTTTGAGGGTAATTTTCACTGTACGAGTGTAAGTGGTTTTGAGGGTAATTATCACTGTACGAGTGTGGGTGGTTTGGAGGGTAATTATCACCGTACAAGTGTTGGTGGTTTTGAGGGTAATTATCACTGTACGAGTGTGGTGGTTTGGAGGGTAATTATCACTGTACGAGTGTGGGTGGTTTGGAGGGTAATTATCACCGTACGAGTGTGGGTGGTTTGGAGGGTAATTATCACTGTACGAGTGTGGGTGGTTTGGAGGGTAATTATCACTGTACGAGTGTGGGTGGTTTGGAGGGTAATTATCACTGTACGAGTGTGGGTGGTTTTGAGGGTAATTATCACTGTACGAGTGTGGGTGGTTTTGAGGGTAATTATTACTGTACGAGTGTGGGTGGTTTTGAGGGTAATTATCACTGTACGAGTGTGGGTGGTTTGGAGGGTAATTATCACCGTAAAGGTGTGGGTGGTTTTGGGGGTAATTATCACTGTACGAGTGTGGGTGGTTTGGAGGGTAATTATCACTGTACGAGTGTGGGTGGTTTTGATGGTAATTATCACTGTACGAGTGTGGGTGGTTTGGAGGGTAATTATCACCGTACGGGTGTGGGTGGTTTTGGGGGTAATTATCACTGTACGAGTGTGGGTGGTTTGGAGGGTAATTATCACTGTACGAGTGTGGGTGGTTTGGAGGGTAATTATCACCGTACGGGTGTGGGTGGTTTTGGGGGTAATTATCACTGTACGAGTGTGGGTGGTTTGGAGGGTAATTATCACTGTACGAGTGTGGGTGGTTTGGAGGGTAATTATCACTGTACGAGTGTGGGTGGTTTGGAGGGTAATTATCACCGTACGGGTGTGGGTGGTTTTGGGGGTAATTATCACTGTACGAGTGTGGGTGGTTTGAAGGGTAATTATCACTGTACGAGTGTGGGTGGTTTAGAGGGTAATTATCACTGTACGAATGTGGGTGGTTTGGAGGGTAATTATCACCGTACGGGTGTGGTTGGTTTTGGGGGTAATTATCACTGTACGAGTGTGGGTGGTTTGGAGGGTAATTATCACTGTACAAGTGTGGGTGGTTTGGAGGGTAATTATCACTGTACGAGTGTGGTTGGTTTGGAGGGTAATTATCACTGTACGAGTGTGGGTGGTTTGGAGGGTAATTATCACTGTACGAGTGTGGGTGGTTTGGAGGGTAATTATCACTGTACGAGTGTGGGTGGTTTGGAGGGTAATTATCAATGTACGAGTGTGGGTGGTTTGGAGGGTAATTATCACCGTACGAGTGTGGGTGGTTTGGAGGGTAATTATCACTGTACGAGTGTGGGTGGTTTAGAGGGTAATTATCACTGTACGAGTGTGGGTGGTTTTGAGGGTAATTATCACCGTACGAGTGTGGGTGGTTTGGAGGGTAATTATCACTTTACGAGTGTGGGTGGTTTGGAGGGTAATTATCACTGTACAAGTGTGGGTGGTTTGGAGGGTGATTATCACTGTACGAGTGTGGGTGGTTTGAGGGTAATTATCACTGTACGAGTGTGGGTGGTTTAGAGGGTAATTATCACCGTACGAGTGTGGGTGGTTTTGAGGGTAATTATCACTGTACGAGTGTGGGTGGTTTGGAGGGTAATTATCACCATACGAGTGTGGGTGGTTTGGAGGGTAATTATTACTGTACGAGTGTGGGTGGTTTTGAGGGTAATTATCACCGTACGAGTGTAGGTGGTTTGGAGGGTAATTATCACTGTACAAATGTAGGTGGTTTTGAGGGTAATTATCACTGTACGAGTGTGGGTGGTTTTGAGGGTAATTATCACTGTACGAGTGTGGTTGGTTTGGAGGGTAATTATCACTGTACGAGTTTGGGTGGTTTGGAGGGTAATTATCACTGTACGAGTGAGGGTGGTTTTAAGGGTAATTATCACTGTACGAGTGTGGGTGGTTTGGAGGGTAATTATCACCGTACGAGTGTGGGTGGATTTGAGGGTAATTATCACTGTTACAGTGGGAGTGGTTTTGAGGGTAATTATCACTGTACGAGTGTGGGTGGTTTAGAGGGTAATTATCACCATACGGGTGTGGGTGGTTTGGAGGGTAATTATCACTGTACGAGTGTGGGTGGTTTGGAGGGTAATTATCACTGTACGGGTGTGGGTGGTTTTGAGGGTAATTATCACTGTACGAGTGTGGGTGGTTTGGAGGGTAATTATCACCGTACGGGTGTGGGTGGTTTTGAGGGTAATTATCACTGTACGAGTGTGGGTGGTTTGGAGGGTAATTATCACTGTACGAGTGTGGGTGGTTTGGAGGGTAATTATCACCGTACGGGTGTGGGTGGTTTTGAAGGTAATTATCACTGTACGAGTGTGGGTGGTTTGGAGGGTAATTATTACCGTACGAGTTTGGATGGTTTTGAGGGTAAATAATTACTGTACGAGTGTGGGTGGTTTGGAGGGTAATTATCACTGTACGAGTGTGGGTGGTTTGGAGGGTAATTATCACTGTACGAGTGTAGGTGGTTTGGAGGGTAATTATCACTGTACGAGTGTGGGTAGTTTTGAGGGTAATTATCACTGTACGAGTGTGGGTGGTTTTGAGGGTAATTATCACTGTACAAGTGTGGGTGGTTTGGAGGGTAATTATCACTGTATGAGTGTGGGTGGTTTTGGGGGTAATTATCACTGTACGAGTGTGGGTGGTTTGGAGGGTAATTATCACTGTACGAGTGTGGGTGGTTTTGGGGGTAATTATCACTGTACGAGTGTGGGTGGTTTGGAGGGTAATTATCACTGTACGAGTGTGTGTGGTTTTGGGGGTAATTATCACTGTATGAGTGTGGGTCGTTTGGAGGGTAATTATCACTGTACGAGTGTGGGTGGTTTGGAGGGTAATTATCACTGTACGAGTGTGGGTGGTTTTGAGGGTAATTATCACTGTACGAGTGTGGGTGGTTTTGAGGGTAATTATCACTGTACGAGTGTGGGTGGTTTGGAGGGTAATTATCACTGTACGAGTGTGGGTGGTTTTGGGGGTAATTATCACTGTACGAGTGTGGGTGGTTTTGAGGGTAATTATCACTGTACGAGTGTGGTGGTTTGGAGGGTAATTATCACTGTACGAGTGTGGGTGGTTTGGAGGGTAATTATCACCGTACGAGTGTGGGTGGTTTGGAGGGTAATTATCACTGTACGAGTGTGTGTGGTTTTGAGGGTAATTATCACTGTACGGGTGTGGGTGGTTTTGAGGGTAATTATCACTGTACGGGTGTGGGTGGTTTGGAGGGTAATTATCACTGTACGGGTGTGGCTGGTTTTGAGGGTAATTATCACTGTACGGGTGTGGGTGGTTTTGAGGGTAATTATCACTGTACGGGTGTGGGTGGTTTTGAGGGTAATTATCACTGTACGATTGTAGGTGGTTTTGAGGGTAATTATCACTGTACGGTTGTGGGTGGTTTTGAGGGTAATTATCACTGTACGGGTGTGGGTAGTTTTGAGGGTAATTATCACTGTACGAGTGTGGGTGGTTTTGAGGGTAATTATCACTGTACGAGTGTAGGTAGTTTTGAGGGTAATTATCACTGTACGGGTGTGGTTGGTTTTGAGGGTAATTATCACTGTACGAGTGTAGGTGGTTTTGAGGGTAATTATCACTGTACGGGTGTGGTTGGTTTTGAGGTCATTCACTTTTGAACCTTCATGGAAGGATTGGAGATTTAATACAATTGCACAAATACGGGTGGGTGAGAGAGTCAACATCATTGTACGTGTAAGAGTTGGAGAGAAGAACATGACCATTTCACGTGTATTAGTGGGAAGGAAGGGATATCACTATTATACGTGTATGGTTGGGGAAACAAGTTATCAACTCTCTACATATTTGTGAGCTGGAGGGTGGTGACCCTTGCAAGTGTTTGGGTGGCGGTTAAGAAAAACGCCACTGTACGTGTGTAATTGTGGGGAGGTTTAATACAATTGCACATGTACGGGTGGGTGGGAGAGTCAACACCACTGTATGTGTAAGTGTGGGAGAGAGGAACACGACCATTTCACGTGTATTAGTGGGAAGGAGGGATATCACTATTATACGTGTATGGTTGGGGAAACAAGTTATCAACTCTCTACATATTTGTGAGCTGGTAGAAGACGACCCTTGCCAGTGTTTGGGTGGGGGTTAAGAAAAACGCCACTGTACGTGTGTAATGGTGGGGAGGTTTAATACAATAGCACATGTAAGGGTGGGTGGGAGAGTCAACACCACTGTATGTGTAAGTGCGGGAGAGAGGAACACGACCATTTCACGTGTATTAGTGGGAAGGAGGGATATCACTATTATACGTGTATGGTTGGGGAAACAAGTTATCAACTCTCTACATATTTGTGAGCTGGTGGGTGACGACCCTGGCCAGTGTTTGGGTGGGGGTTAAGATCAACGCCACTGTACGTGTGTAATGGTGGGGAGGTTTAATACAATTGCACATGTACGGGTGGGTTGGAGAGTCAACACCACTGTATGTGTAAGTGTGGGAGAGAGGAACACGACCATTTCACGTGTATTAGTGGGAAGGAGGGATATCACTATTATACGTGTATGGTTGGGGAAACAAGTTATCAACTCTCTACATATTTGTGAGCTGGTGGGTGACGACCCTGGCCAGTGTTTGGGTGAGGGTTAAGATCAACACCACTGTACTTGTATGTGGGAGGAACTAAATAAAACAATACTTTTATAAAAATGGAATGTTAATATTTATAAAAATCGGTTTATATTACTGTTCCATGATAAGAGTCAAGTTTTTTTTATGTATGTAAATTAAAATAATTGAGGCATGTTGGATGTAAGTATAATATAAGCAGTGAACACAGCTGATAGAGATATTGAACTATATTGATAGAATCATACATTTATTATTTTTACTGTAAAATTATAGGAACCTATTTCTCTATTGCTGGGAAAAATATATCTTTCAAATTGGCAATGAAGAGAATATTTTTATTTTCATACGATCCAACAATTTGATTTTATTCTTTTATGATGACAATATTATATATTTTTCAATGTTTAAAGTAATTTACATTAATACCAGCCTACATAAACCTACTAGGCACTCCTTTAATTGAGAGTAATAAGCTTTTAATTGTTCAAATTCTAATTAAAATAGTTTTGAAAATGATAAGTATATTGTTTAACAAATTAAGGACTGTATAGCTAATTTTTAATCCTAAAACTTTAATTTTATAACATCCTTAATATGAACCCGTATTACTATATAATGTATCCAATTAATTGTTTACTTTTCATCAATAACCTATTTACTTGAGACATTTAAATATTAATAATGCATCTCTTATAAATTTCATAAAATTCCTTGGATTTTGGGACATTTGTTTAAATCAAATTTAATTTGATAGAATAAAATAACATATAATAATCAAAACAGGAATATTTTGGGTCGATGCTTTTTATATATTTAAAATTTCACTATGTGGTATAAATGAACAAAATAAATCACAATTAGTTCTTGATACAATGCATGTTGGAATTTCATTTATCGAATAGAGTATATAATGTAATTTAAATAAAACAGTTTTAATAAACTACACTGCATACTGAGCATTAGTTATTATAGTTATAGGAGAATAGTTTAGTTTGAAAAAACAAACTATAAATCAAACCATATCTAATTGGTTGATTAAAGTTATTTTATTCTTATTAAGTTCTTCTGTAACCAAGACGTATATACCTTTGACGTTAAGCTTTTGTTTGATAGAAAATTAAATTTAATATACAGGGTGAGTCTCTACTGACACCATTAAATTTACCTGTTTGTTGTACTCACAAAAAGGAACAAAAAAGGTCCTTTTAACCTGTGTCCGATTCTCAACCGTTTGGCTGTAAGGGCTCATATTGTGTGTTTTTAAAATTACTTGACATTAACTCACTGATTGAGCTACAAAAACCAAAGCAAAACACCTACCAGATTTTTATTAATACCATTGAAAAGATCGTTAAATTTTCTATAAATGTCAATCATTTTGCAAGCAAACGTAAATAAAAACTAGATTTCCTAGAGGAAGTTTATTAAAAAAATATGCAACATATATTTTTCTCCAATTGTTTAAGACCCCATATCAGCACATAAATGTAGTCTAATTTAATGTAAAGTTAAGTAGAAAACTTCTCTCACTAATAAGCTTGGAATAGATGTATAATTTAATTGGGTTGAATATCATGAAACCAAAAATAACACCTAAAATATTTCATAAAACATGGTTTATTCGGTTGCATTTAACTACCAAACTCAACCTGTGCCTGTTTTTTGTTTTGCATGTAACTTCCATAATGAGCTGATTGGACTATTATTTGAAATCCGCTGTTAAACTTTTATTATTATTCTTTACCTGAAATCAGCTGTTGTAAATATTACCCCATTTTGAACAATAGTTACTCATATTAGTCTGTGAAAACACAAATCATCTTATTTGGACAATTTGGAAATATTTATTTTTACTTTTATACTTAAGCATAATTAACTTAAAATTAGTGAGGGTATTATCATTTGTTCTATTGTGTCACAGGGAATACATTCGTTGATTTCCCGAGAGAAAAATTCCTGATGTAAGAACATTTGTAAGGGTTCATAATTTTCTGTGTGAAACTGGTAGATTTCCTGTCAATGACCACTCTGTTGGTAACATCATACAAGATGTTGGGTTAGAGGAAGCTGTACTTGCTCAGGTCAAAAGAGATCCAAGAACAAGTACAAGAAGAATTGTTACTGAATGTGTAGTAAGTCAGTTGTTTGTGTCGAGACTCTTGCGTAAAAATCAAATACACCCAAACCACTTTACTCGTGTTCAGACAATTAAACCCAGAGACCCTCCTCTGAGATTTTTGTCAATGGGTTTTACAGCACGATAATGCAGATTTTCTTAAAAAAATCTTGTGGACAGACGAATCTACATTTACACGAGACAGTGTTTTTAACGACTACAATGAACACTTCTATGACACTGAAAACCCACACCTTTGTCGTGAATCACGGAGCCAAACTAGGTTTAAGTTAAACGTGTGGGTTGGACTGATAGGGGACAAGCTGATCGGTCCCTACCTTGATCTCCCTACATCATTAACTGGAGTTCAATACCTTCAATTTCTAAATAATATCCTACCAGACCTTCTCGAAGACTTGCCGTTGGAATTGCGTCGGCGCATTATTTTCCAGACAGATGGAGCACCACCACACTTCAACGTGTGCTGTTGCTTGGCCACCACGGTGCCCTGACATCAACCCTATTGATTACTACGTCTGGGGTTCTTTGAAGTAAGAAGTGTACAGAAGTGCAGTGTACAAACAGCCGAAGAATTGAGACATCGAATCGTGAGGGCTGTTAGACGCCTTAGAAATTAAATCAATCTAAAGGCAAGTGTAAGGGAGTTGAGGAACCGAGTCCGTACATGCATAAGGGAAAATTGTGGACATATTGATCACTTATTAAAGTAGTTTTTGTTATAATAAAGCATGATTATCTAAATATTACAGTTATTATGTTTATTATTACGTAAAAACTGAAAGTTTGTTTGTTAAATACAACCGAATAAACCATGTTTTATGAAATATTTTAGGTGTTATTTTTGGTTTCATGATATTCAACCCAATTAAATTATACATCTATTCCAAGCTTATTAGTGAGAAAAGTTTTCTACTTGACTTTACATTAAATTAGACTACATTTATGTGCTGATATGGGGTCTTAAGCAATTGGAGAAAAATACATGTTGCATATTTTTTTAATAAACTTCCTCTAGGAAATCTAGTTTTTATTTACGTTTGCTTGCAAAATGATTGACATTTATAGAAAATTTAACGATCTTTTCAATGGTATTAATAAAAATCTGGTAGGTGTTTTGCTTTGGTTTTTGTAGCTCAATCAGTGAGTTAATGTCAAGTAATTTTAAAAACACACAATATGAGCCCTTACAGCCAAACGGTTGAGAATCGGACACAGGTTAGTAGGGACTTTTTTGTTCCTTTTTGTGAGTACAACAAACAGGTAAATTTAATGGTGTCAGTAGAGACTCACCCTGTATTCTATGATATAAAAAAAGAAATTTCAACAAAAAATACAATTTTATTTTTTTTCTAAATTAAATAATGAAAAAAAAAGATTTAAAAGAAGTATGCGGTAAAGTTTGAATCTGTGAAAGCACTCAGAGCTACAACACGTGTCACTGGATGAATACTAAGTGTCAGGTAGATGTGTCTCACCTTATTTGTCTTCACCATGTTAAAAAGGACCCACCTCGTAAACATTTCCGTTTTCGGAATTAATTATGACACTTCTAAATTATATTTATTATACAAATCCGATTAATGCGATATCTAAAACAGACAAAATCTACAAGAAATTTAACTAACTATCTACCCCCAATTTCGAATAAGTTGTTTATGTTATTGGTTTATTTAATAATGGCTCCAGATGCACTAAAACCTTTATACATATTCCAAAAAATAAAATATTTTTTTCCTAGACGGATTCTAAATAAATGTTATACATCCATAGATATATTCAATGAGATAGCTGTTTTTAATTTATTTTAATTCATAGGGACTTAAATGAATCTGTATGGCTCGACGTTCTTACTGAAATGAAAATAGTCATGAAATGACAGTGTGTAACTTTATATCCAATATATATATCTTGAAACATTATAAAACTTTGGTTGTTGTTTCTATGATATATTTTCCGTATTCTTGGAAATGTTATGAAGAACCGTACAATAGTAGATCAATTGCAGTTAATTAACTCGTCCTTTTAAAAGGACTTTAACCTTTATTACCACCAATCGAATACGTTCTAAAAATTCTTACCGACGACCGCAAAAATCCTGTTTATTTCCAGGGGTTCTGCTTCTTTATTATTTTAGAGTAAAAGAGCCTTCATATATTTAAAAAATGTCCAAGACTGTAAAATCAACTGTAAGGGCTAGTTCCGTATATTATAAGCCTGACTCAAGTTATTACTTTGCCATATTACCGCATACATAACGTTATAATTAGAATCAATGAGATTTTACCAGTACCAATAAAGAACAAGAAATTAACAAATAGTTAGCCTCGATCAAATCATCTTTTACGTTCCAAAATGAGGTTTTCTATTTCTAAAGGATTGTTTTACTGACCTTCATACTTACATTTTATCTATTTACGTAATATTTTATGTCAAAAAATAAACCTAATAAAAGACGTCATAAAATTGTGCATTTTAAGAAATAAAAAATAAGAATTACTTGTTTGTATACACGACAATTATGTATTGCGTTTTTTACCAAATGATTTATAATTCGCTATCATTGATTCACGGTAGTGTACAACAATTTGCTCTTAAGACTATAGACATCAACAATTAAAAGTGCACAGGTTGTTTGATGTTTAGTTTACTTTTATAAACTACAAATATCATTTAACCAATTTTAGAAAACAAATTATTTTTAAGTAAATATATTTTGATCTTGTTATTGAACTAAATTATATCTCCTCATTTGCATTTTCACTGTGAGTACTTTGTACTACATCGAAAAATTAATGAGCATTTTGATAAGGGAAATATGCCTTTTTTGCCTCTTAGCTGTAAAACTTTCTTCTGTTTCATTACCGTATTTCCATATGATAGATGACAGTATTTCATACAAAATGATCTGTTAGGTTATGTTGAATCCATCATAAACGAATAAAAAAGTTTGTGTATATGAGGTAATTGTTTCTCTATAAGTTTATAAAATAGTCATATAAGGAGCTCTCTAACTCATGTATTCATATTTAAAACACATTTAGATTATCACTTGTAAATCTTCTGCCGAGGTCTTGTTTAATAACTCACGTAGATGCAGATAAAAGAGTTGAGGTGTGAAGTTTGCTTGGGTGATACTGCAATGGCGCTTTTCGCTTCAAGTGTACCAATTTCCCTTAAGTGTTTCTGTCGTCACTTAACGTCACACATCGGTAGTGTAATCTGTCAACCCTTTTTTGCCTCTTAGATGTACATTCTTCTGTTTCATTACCGTATTTCCATACGATAGATGACAGTATATCGTACAAAATGATTTGTTAGGTTATGTTGAATCCATCAGATAGAAGTATATGTATTCTAGTTTAATATCAACATGTAATGACTCTGATACTTGCTGTTTTAAGATAGAAGTACAACTCGTTGTTATATTTGAATATCAGTTCAGGTCACCAAGAAAGTGAACTCAATGCGTTGCTGTGCATTGATTGTAGACTAATACCAATGTACGGTACTATAAACTGTCCATTTTAGGTTATACATTGCTTTTAAAAACATTTACCATTCAAAATACTGCATCTATGTAACCGAATTTCTAAATAAGTAACAAACTGTTATTTTATCATTCATACAAATATTAGTATGCACGTACAGTTAGTCACAAATTCAAAATTTTGGATTTTGTATTTATCATGATTAAGGTACAACCAAATGTATATTCTTATATAAAAAACTACATATAACTACAAAATATCTGTGTTACTATTTTAGGGACATAATATTTTTACAAAACATGTTATTTACTGTCTGTTATATAAATTATATTTCCATAATATCATAATTGATATAAAACTTAATATATTTGGTGCGGTCATTATTTTACCCTCCCCTATTATAAGACTATGCAACTCTTTATGCATCGATTACGTACTGTGTCTCAATAAATGTACTATTATTGGTTTTTGAAAAGGTTTGATTTATTTGTCAGAATTGTAACTCGATAAGTTGAAACAAAATACGAGCAAATGGTTTTTATAGCCATAGTCTAATAGTACTAATTTATTAATATGACACATACTATCCTTTTTTTTACCAAATGAGATGTATTAATGTTAAGTATAGTTTTTATTTACAACTTTTGTCTAGACTAAGTTACAAATAATGAAGTTTCCTATGAATTTTCGTATGGAGAGCCACGAAGTCAAAATAAAGTGTCCTTTTGCTTTCTGTAAAACTTTTCTACCAAGGTCTTGTGAGCCAAGGGGGTGGCAATGAAATAAATACCTGATAGACCTCCCAGGAAAGGAACTCAAGGAAATGCGTGCAGCCAACGCCATAGCTGCAGCCACTTCGATCTAGTTAAAATCATGGAATATAGAAAAACTATAAGGTAATTCAACCATTGTTGACAGTTTAGGTTTGTAACTAAGACTTTTCAGGTTACATTTATAGGAACACCAATTAGATTTTATAAATTTACTAACCTCTTTTTTAATTTACTAGACTACAGTGTACCTATATTAATTTTTTAACTTCATTCAACTTTATTTAACGAGAGTAGCACCGACCGTTGGCTCAGTGGGGACTCGAACCTTGAACCAATCCCTCCGCAGTACAAAGTCTTAGCCACTGAGCTACCATTAGTTAAATTAAAGCAATCTAATCTCTAATGCTGAGATAATGTTAGAGGTTTATAAATTGTTATAACTCTTAGTAATGACAATTTTACTGTTGCTGATATAATGATAGAGGTTTATAAATTGTTATAACTCTTAGTAATGACAACTTTACTGTTGCTGAGATAATGATATAGGTTTATAAATTACTATAACTCTTAGTAATGAAAAATTTACTGTTGCTGAGATAATGATATAGGTTTATAAATTGTTATACCTCTTAGTAATGACAACTTTACTGTTGCTGAGGTAATGATAGAGCTTTATAAATTGTTATAACTCTTAGTAATGACAACTTTACTGTTGATGAGATAATGATAAAGGTTTATAAACTGTTATAACTCTTAGTAATGACAACTTTACTATTGCCATATCATATAGAGGACTTTAGTGAATACAATAAATGTTACTTATATACATACATACATATATATATATATATATATATATATATATATATATATATATATATATATATATTAAATAGTAGCTTAAAACTGTATTATTGTCTATAAAACAAACATATTATCCATGTACTTTTGGAAAATAATGTTAGTATTAATTGTACACATATATTGACATATATGATTAACTCACTAGAATGTTGTAGCTTTCCTTATATAAATATTGAATAAAGATTAGGCTAACTTAAAACAAAAAAAATCAACACCTTTTTTAAGCTAGTTTATGTGTCTATGCCGTTTACGTGGCTCATCGATTCATTTAAATATAATGGATCTTACTCAAATTCAAAATGGCCAAAATTCTATTAAAATAACCAAAAAATCTTATAATATTTCATAAATAGCTGTGTACATAATTTGGTGTTGTTTGCAATTTCGTAATTATTTGTTTATTTTAATCGTAAGTAAAATGCAAATTGCAAATAGACACTATATTTTAATCTTGAAGGTCTTTATAATTAAAATACTCAGACATTGACAGTTAGAACAATCTAACCTTCCAAGAATAAGTAATGTTAAATTAGTGAATATTTCGAAAACAAATTATTCATCTTTAGACAATACATACATATGTCACAAAATTAACTTCGTGAATTTATATACTTGAGTATATAAATTCAATGTCATTACCTACTATTTTCTTTTTATTCTAAACTTATTCCAAACCAGTCTTCATAGGCGTTTTATATTTATTGAGAAATACATAATATATAACTTCAAATCTAATACATATTTTATAAACCTACAAATTAGTAATAATTGATATTATTCATCAAATAATCTTGAGTTCCTGTTTATTTTAGTTTCAATAAAATAAATGTTAGTCTTTGTTTTATAATTTGCGTAAATAAGATTTAGGTTAGAGACAAATATCCATGAACAATAAAAATGCTGATATTAGTCTTCCAGAGAATCGTAATAACCTAAGACACTTCTTGCTGCAGCGTACATAAAACATCTCAGAAACTTGGACAATTTCACTCGTTCCATCGCAGTAAATTTGCAAGTTGTGAATTAAATTTTAAATTATCTCTATATTTTATTAATGGATTGAGTACGAACTCAGTAATAACACTGATCATGAGTTATAATTATGTCTAGAAAGTCACACTTTATTGCAGTGTTTTTGCTATTAGACTTAATACAATTAACAATGGTGAGCATGCTTGTTTTCTGCCAGTGAAATATTTAATAATTAAAAATATTGTAATATTAATTATATTGTATCGTGTATTTTAATAATGTACATACATAAAACAAATGCAAAATATTTAGAAATAAACTATGTGTTAAATTGATTCAACTGAGACATACCAAACTAGGATGTAGATTCTTGTTAGATTTGTTTTATGGAGATGTGGAGATATGATTTAAAAGACACCGTTTTCTTTTTAGAAAAAAAAAACTATATTTACATAACATGAAATAATTATAAATCTAACCAGGGACACAGCGAGGGTTCTAACCTTATCACAAGATAATTTGACATCGACCGTAACTGTTCCTTGGACGGGGTGGTGCTTAAAAAATCCCGTCCTTGCATGCAGTATACAGATCCTAATAGCACTGTACGTGTATGGGTGGGTGGGTGAGCTAATACCACATTATGTGTCCAATATCACTGTTTGAGAATGTGAAGGTTTGTTCATCCATTTTCACTATTCTTGTATGGGTTGGTGGGTAAATAATACATTCGCCAATACCTTCATGGATGGAAGCTAAGCACACAGAACTGTTAAATATTGCTATTCTATGTTTGAATGGGCTAATACCAATGTACGTTAAACGGTGGGGATAACATTTAAAATTCTGAAATGAGACTCTTTGAAAGCCGTGTTTAAATCCAGCCACACACTACCGAGCAGAGCGCCAATCCGAGCACTGATTGAAAGCTCCACTCTGTTCCACTCTTGGTTTGTTTGTTTATCCATTTTCACTATTCTTGTATGGGTTGGTGGGTAAATAATACATTCGCCAATACCTTCATGGATGGAAGCTAAGCACACAGAACTGTTAAATATTGCTATTCTATGTTTGAATGGGCTAATACCAATGTACGTTAAACGGTGGGGATAACATTTAAAATTCTGAAATGAGACTCTTTGAAAGCCGTGTTTAAATCCAGCCACACACTACCGAGCAGAGCGCCAATCCGAGCACTGATTGAAAGCTCATCCGCTCTGTTTGGTGTTGCGGGAACATTTTGCCACATATTTTTTACCCCGATCCGAGTGAAGAAACGAGCATTGCCTTGTAACATTTCGACCGAACTACAACTCTGGGAAACTTCATCGACTGAAGATCACGTTATCAGTACATTATCAAGTGTTGTGTGGTAGTGTTGAGCTGTGTCTAGTAATTTGTTATTTTTACTATTTCTACATAGCCATCCAACAGGCTAAAGCACAACAAACATTAAGTGGTGAGCTAAGAACTACACGGTGATCATAACAATTCAGAGGCAAAAATATGATATAACACTAGCAGGCCTCGTTAAAGCAAATATTAAAGTATTTTTAAATTTTAAATTAATTGAGAACTAAACATTTTACTTAGTTTTATTACTTTTCTTGTTATCGTTACATTACTTCACAAACTCTCATTCACTATCACAGAATTTTGCTTGAATATGAAAACAACAAGTATGACTATAGATGTAAAAATATAATTAGGCTACCTTTTCTTGTGTCTATTTTTGAAATCTTAATCTTCTGACGACGAAATGTTACTGTAAGACTATCCCACCTCTTCCTGAATTCATTAAGGATCTATTAATCTATGCAGCAAGACTTAGCCATACTTCATTGGGCTTTATTTTATTGTAATGAGCACCATAGTAAAATCCCATAAGACTATCTTTTGTAACCCTTGTCAAACATCTTTATTTTTTCTTCACTCGATTCCATCTCTGAACTTTTACAATTACACTACAATTACAACAACGACACAGCACTCATTAAACTATACTAAAGTTACTACAACTACACTAAACTTATTACAGCTACAGTTGTATCAAATGGACTATCAAACAAGACTGGCAGACAGTAAACCCCATGCTAGATAAAGCGTGACACTTGTGCCAGAACTCCACTTGAGGCACTGACTTCTGGTGTTACGGAGGGAAGTTACAATCATGCCACACACTAACAACCCCGAGCCGTGACATTCCTTTGATGCGTCGGGGAACAAAGGACATCTGACAATCGGAAATCAGTGCATTACTGAAAGTTCCATTCCTGTTATGTAATAGGAATGTGTATATGCCTTATACGCATTCCTTTGATGAGTCGGGGAAAAACTGACATATAACGTTTCGGGGCTCTGATCCACTGCACACTATCGTAACATGTCAAAATGTTACGCTACGGTGTTAGGGTTCGGCGCTCGGCTCGGTAGTGTGTGGTGGGATTACGCTGTTGGCTACCTTAAGTGTGTTAAGTGATGAGAAATTTTCTAAACCGTAATATGACCTGGTAAAAAAGACCTCCTTCTTTGTCATTGAAGATAACTTGCAGCACACATTGCAAAAACATTTCTTATTACAGCTTTCAACGTCAAGTATGCAACCCAGACTATCACACAAAATAAATAGTTGTAATATACTATTAGTTACAATAATAATAATTGTAATAATAACTAATTTATATAAATTATTTACAACATTTCGTACCAAAATTTCAAATGATTATGAATAGCAAAAAAGGTGAATTCGACTGACTTCAAGGTACAAATTATTGCCGTTTTTATTTTCTTGAAAGATCAGAGTGATTTGTATCTATTGTCTATATTTTATATAGTTAAAAAAAGATTATATGGTTAGGTTATACTCCCAATTAAATACTGTTCTCAATCATTAACAATCTATATTCAAGATATGGGCAATTAACATAGTAAGAGTTCTAATGTAGATGAGTAAGTATTTGTAGCTAACTTACATAAACTAGTTCTTAGTTAATTACTGTTGCCGTGTTACATTATTGTTTTGATATTCAGGTAACTGACAAGTCTGATACCCAGCTTCCAATCGTGGATGGATCACCATGACTATCATTGAACATGGAAACCTTTAAGTCGTTCAGTGGAACCCACGCTGATGAAACCAAAGAGTGGATGTTAGTTAAAATTAACGGGGCTTGAAAATAATACCAATTTCCTACAATCACGATAATACTTAGCCCAAAAATTATGAATTAAAACAAAACACATTATCATTACTGCAACATATATGTAAGCTGTATTACACTAGACATGTAACGTAATACAAATTTTTTAAAGTTATGATTGAAAAATGTCTCATTTTACCAGGAAGAGTTAGAGCTAAGAGCCATATATAACACATATCCTGAGGACCAACTTCTCACCCACACATCCATTCCATGGGCCTAGGCGACTTTATAGCCATCACCCCATGCCAAATACCGAATTTTTTTTTCATCTCTTCGATGTATCTCTATGTCTTTTGTTTATTGTTATTATTATTGTTGTGGTTCAGTACAGTAATTTTTAACTGTTAAGGTGTATATAGTAAAAGAAGTTCCCAATCATAGCGCACTACTTATCATTTTCGTATATTTGAGTCTCCAAAAATGATAACAGAATTCAACTGCACTTTTCCCGTGATATTAATTTTAGTGTTAATTAGCCAACAAAGTTTGGCTAAATCAAAGAAATAATAGTTTAGAGGAGATTCTATGAAACTTTAATTGACCACAACTTTAATTTTTTATATATAAGAAGATTTTAAAATAATCTAGTTTTAGACTAATAATACTATTTTTATATTTTTAATTGGTGAATTTTAAATTCATCCAAGCAATTTAATATTTATTTGATCACAAGTAGCTTTGCAAATACTGACGAATTGGTAGAAAATATGCAAACCCGCGTTTTTAAATTATACAGCTATGAAATTATCAAATGAAATACTTGAATTGTTTCTAAAAAAACAATTTATATAAAAGTTATGATGTCTTTAAAGATGTACGAGTATATACATACACTGTGTGTAAAATAATTTAATTGTAAACTACTTAACATTATTTTACCTCCCTTTTGAATGTAACAGTATATTATTTTACAAATTACACTCTTTAAATAATAGTAAGTATGAATGTAGTACTTAAAAAAAGATTGAATGAACACAAACCCTTACATGTGAATTACATGTAATTGAACTGCATTATTTAAACTTTAATTACCGTACAATTAAAGTAATCAACTTTAACGTCAGCACTCATGCAATAAACTATTAACACTACTCTCTACTGACCTGGAAACAACTTGTATCTTGCATGACATGATTTAATGACACCATTAGTTTGACTGAGTTATATAACTTAAGTGGCATGTAAAATGACACGTAACAATTTAATATAGGTTGTAAATTTTATAAGTTGTATAATTGAAGCATTTAAACGTTTTTATATTCATTAACATTTTAATGATATTTGTAATATCCTCTTTCTTTCTTTATTTGTGTAGTTTATTGTGCATCTAAATATATTGAAAAATAGATAAAAAGCAATCAAACTACAAAATATCCAAATACAGATATTTAAAAATATTAAAATAATTGTTAATATCGCGAACTTATCAGTTTAATGATTCCTAACAACGTCATTTGTTAGGACAAGAGCCCTCATTATCCCGACAAGGAGATGTTAATGCACATCATTATAGTTTCCATAGTTAATACACTATTTGTGAGTAAAATTGTGTCTTTACCTGGAAACACACTGGCAGAGTCAACCAAATTGTCCTGTTTTAAAATTGTTAGAACCTTATTTTTTCCAATGTCAATTATGAACAAATTATTTAAAACTAGTTTTCTATAGTTAATATATATATATATATATATATATATATATATATATATATATATATATATATATATATATATATATATATATATATATATAATCTTAAAGAAAAAACCTGGGGGAGTAATCTTCAGTACGCTTTAAAATGTACGCATACTCCCGTTTCTCATTGACATACACTTATCAATAATTTTAAGATATAAGTTATTAAACCTTTAGTACATCTAGGACTTTTATCATTTAGATGATTTTGTATAATTAAAAGTGTTATTTAAGTAGTGTAAAGAGATAATTATGTTATTGGATGAAGAGACAATTTTACACGTTGGGTGACAAAAACTGAAACAAAACATTTAATCAAAGTAATTACTACATAATAATATTTTCAATTTCATAATCAATATTACCAGTTAGCAACTTTTTATTTCAGTGCCACTCCATCTTTAGCACACAATTGTCATATTCATAAAAGTTGTATAGTATTACCCTGTTAAAAATGAAATAAATAGTACATTTTATTTAATAACAATTTAGATATTAATTGTTATTGTTTAATGATTACATTTATATTTTGGCCTAATCGTATGTTATGTTAATAGGGCTGGTAATGTGCAAGACCTTTTTCAATGCTTTAGGCAGTGCTTTAAAAAATATATCTACTTCAAAATTGCATCCAAGCTAACATTTGTATTACCAAATGTTTAATCAAAATCAGCATTTATTTTATTGAATTATATACGCACAAATATATTAAATATTATACCCACATAACTTAAGTGTGAAAATATCTAAGCAATAAAACCATTATTATATCCGTAAAGTTATTTTAGACCATTTGATTACATTAGACAACACATCTTTACCATGTTGACTGTTACATTTACATTTATATTCCTCATTCAATAGTTAACGATAATTGTAACATACAGTAAAAAGTTACCCTATACTGGAATTGTATTGCTTATAATAGATATAATAATATAAGTATTTTTTTTTTTAAATCTATCGTATTAATCAATACATTTTGGTTAGAAATAACTTCTTTAATAATTTGTTTCTAATGTAGTCTATATTTATCTATTGTATAAATACTTTTTGCTGTATGTAGCAACAGACATTTCAATAAATAACTATGGAGTACAGTCGTGTTTACTATTTGTGTTCCCATCTTTGTTTCTCAAAATGTGTAATGTTTGAATCAACGATTATACATTTCTTTTAGTTGTATTTCCCATTCTCGATTTGTATGGGCCTGTGTAATCACATTTTTAGCTGTTTCGTTCTTTTAGTTTACAATAATGGTTTGACATTGTTATTGGCTTGGTTTCTTCATTTGTAGCATAATTTTGATTGAAGCAATAATTTCTAAATATATTTTTAAATAATATAATATATCAATAAATACAGTGTGTCCTTGAACTCTCTGAGGATTTTTTTAGGTATTGACTGTGGGTCGGAAACAAGACATAATATCCAATGTAAATATTCAAAATCACCTCAGGTATCCGTAGAGCCGAAATTTTGTATTTTTTACTAGGTATTTTCTATTTTAAAAACTATTTAATCTAAGGAGATCAAATTTGGTATACACATTAATAAAAACATTTTTTTCCTAATAACAAAAATTTTAATATTTTAAAAATCAGTGCACTTCAAAATAAAATAAATCCTTAGTAACTTTTAAAGTTATTAATAGAACAACATTACTAAATAGTAAAATAAACTTGAAAATTCTTAAAAAACAGATGAAAACTATAAAGAATCCTTTGAAGATTTTTATATATTCCGAACTGTGTTAAACATATGTTGACTACCTTTGCTTGGTTACATTAAAATTAACATTGATTAGTTCTTTAATTTGTATAACATATAACGCTTAAATAAAAAAATCATGCCACTATGGATCAGCAAATAAGTTTCTGTTTTTTATTTTTTTAAATTAATTTTTTCTATTGGATCTCCAACTAATGCTGGATCAATAATATTGTTTGGTTATTGGAATATGATTTTTCACTGTCGCAAATTCTACTTTTTATTTTTCTATACACTATACAAATGTGTTTACTTAATGTAGCCTAATTAAATTGTTTTATGAGTATTGTATCACAGTTGAACTAAAATGAAAAATATATTCTCTCATATTAAGAAAAAAAGAATGGTTACTGCTCGTTTTATGGTCATAATTTCATTGTTGTAAGATGGAGTCAATAAAATAATTATAATTTCCATTAAATTTATGACAAAATGTGAGCTCTTGATAAGTTTCATAACGTTTATAGATTTATTTATTTATGTTTTTAATTTCTTTATCTAGTGCCGTCAAATTTAAAAGCCTGCTTATCCTCAGACGATGGTTTTACTTGCCCATGAAAGGGTTCAATTCTATTTTATCATCCTGTGGAAGGAACTTTACACCATCTAATATTCGGCAACGAATAAAGTTCAAAATGACTCCTGAAAACCCTCTCCTGACTCAAGTCCTTAAAAAGGTATTTGGTTTTATTGTGGTTTAGAATATATTACTTCCTATGTTTGGAAATAAGCTACTTGCTGTTACCTCTTGTATACGAAGGTAATAAAAGTTTGGAGACATATTAAATTAAATTGGTTAAGAAAAATAAAATAGGAATAGAGAACCAAGCTATTTAGACCCATTCTTATAAACTCTATTTACATACTTTAATATTTCCATGATTAACACTAACCAACATCTTATTGTAAAGGTTATTTTAATTTTTTCCTGTGATAATAAGCAGAATAAATATTAAATTGATAACCCACATAACGTGGGTGAGTAATGAAATTATGCATAAAAGAAGGCAATAGATCAATTTATTTTAGTTATATGCTAGGTTTTTTTATTAGCTATAGTACAGAGTGCATTGTTTACTAAAATTTTAGGTCCTACAAGGATGGAAGTAGTTACATTTCTAATATCAGAATACTTATAGTATTGTCATAATATAATTGTATATTGAGGCGATAGAAGTACAAAAAGCTACGCTCATTAGTTAATCCTAAATTAAAAAACTCGTTTTTTAATTTTTACTTATTTTTATTTTATCTTTGAATTAAATATTTTGTTTTGTAACTTATATTTCAATATTGTTTTCAGATCTAAAAAATGCACTCACAACTTGCTATATCGTTAATAAAAAAGATTTTACTAAGCTTTAAAATATTAAATATTATATTGAAATTATTTTTCCTACCATCATTATGCTAATTAAAATATCCATAAACATTTATATATCCGGGTATGAAATATACACTTAATTTTAATTAAAATCATAAGACATGTTTCACTAAAATCATAAATATTTGTGCTTGTCATACGAATATTTCATATATTTTTATATTCAATATATTCAATATTCAAATATATTTTAGCTTAGTAAACATCATCAGCAAATGTATTATACAAGCAGGCCTAAAAGAAGTAACATTAAAAATAAACTCCCCAAGAGACACTCACGACCTCTCTGACACTAATGATAACGTAGGAGCTGACCATAAATAACTGGGGCGAACTAAGCGCCCCCTTTGTATTCTTGGCCTTGCTGCCTCTGTGTACATGCTTAATCTTCTTTTTATATTAGTTACTCAGGACACTGGAAATTAAAGTACATTTTTTCATTGTAGCATATTTTTATCAACTTCAGCTAAACAATCATATGGCCGTTGATCCCAAAAATATTGGAGCAAACATCAATAGTCTTAGGTGGGTTTTTGTTGGGGAAATAAGATTGCTTGATTAATAACAATAATAACTCCGAAACAACTGAACACTGCAGACTTTTTAAAAGGGGAAAAATTATTTTTTTTATTTCCCTTCCCCCTTTAATTTTGGGTTTTATCGGGGGTTAAAAAGGGTTAATTATTGTTTTTCATTTTTTGGTGGGTTTTTTTTACCTCATGAAGGGGATACATGAGGGAATTTATTGATTTTTTTTTTGAAAAAAAAGTGATTTTTAACGGGGTTTTTAAAAGGAAAATTCCCCTTTATCTTTTTAAACCCAGCAATTTTCTTCATTGGATTTTGCCCACGTAGGACATAGGGCCCCGGGTTTTAAAAACCAAACCCGT
>JAQJVL010002066.1:72500-124460 GCA_035578905.1 Stictocephala bisonia
AATAATTTAGTTTCATAACAAATACGCACTCTCTCTAATCCTCCTGCATGAGTAATATTGTCCTCCACCAATTGTAAATAATAATTTAGTTTCATAACAAATACGCACATAGGTCAATAGCTTTGTACAGCTATAACTATTTTTCATTATTGTTTGTTGTGTAGATTATTACCTATTGTTGCTGATTAAATTTGTCCTAGATAACATATCAATTTACAAAATTCTCTATATCAGACCAGTTTTAGTCCTAATTAACTTTATTAAACAATACAAATGCTTTTTTATCGTATGAAATCATCATTTAAATATCACTAAACGCACACAAAGACATTAAATGATGTTAGTACGGCTGGAATTTTTAGAAAAAATTAAATATTTGGAAAACTGCGAGGCTTTCTAATGGTTCTTTAGTTTGCCTGCCTAAGTAACTTGGCAGATCATATTAACGGACCAGCTTACGATTCTATTTTAATAAACTAACTTATTTAATCTTAAATGTTAAGCCATTTTCATCTTTGAAGCATGTGACTATTTAATGTATACTTCATATTTAACATGCCATAATTGGAGTAAGATGGTATGTGTAATTGTTTATTAAATTTACACAAGGGACTTACTATCATATAAAAATATGTGCTAAGATATGACATAATCCAATGGATAAAATGAACCTAATGATAAGCCCAATTATACAATAGTTTTGAAAAAAATAGAAGCCTGTATTGGAGTGTTTTCAATTTATATATTATAAATGTTGTATATTGTTCATTTTGAACTGTTATTCTTTGAAAAGAAACAGGTAAAAAATTAGTGACAATGAATTGTAATCACGATTAACTTATATTCATTGCGTTTTGAACAATATTCAGATAAGCTTGATTTGAACATATACTTGATATCATCATACGATCAAAAAGAAGTAACTAAATATTTTGATAAAACAGTTTCTTTCCCACTGTAATAAATGAATTTATTTTATAGCGGAACAATTACTAAAATACAACACCAATCTAAGGTGCCTAATTATACGCCAAATAATACGGTTTTTAGTCTTTGTAGAACATAATTAATTTAGCTCAATACATTTGGCTATATACGAATGGTTCGAATGTATAACTAGGTTTTGAAGTATTTAACTAATACTTTTTAGTAGTTTTAGTTTATTTAGTAATAAAATCATGCAATAGCTTAGTATAATTTATTTTTTATATCGCAGAATTCATATATTAATTGCTATTTGGCTGAGTATATTACTTTTAGGTAATATTTAGGTATAATTTTTGATTAATATTAAAATAACGTTGTATGATTTTTCTTTTGTCTTATTTAGTTGCCTTGGGTGAGCCGGAGGCCGAGTCGTTTAAGGCGTCAGGACTTTGAGCTTGGGTTAGAGATAGCGATGGTTCGAATCCGGCCTAGACTGAACGATTTACCAGTAATATTCACCTTCTAGTGTACTGGTTTGGCCTCTTACTCTGTTTGATTAAGTTTCCCGCACAGATCAATATTCTATGGTTAATGGGTAGAGTAGGGTTAAGGAGATTGGCCTCTCCTTAAAAAAATAAATAAATAAAATAATAAAATACAAGTTTAACTAGTTAAAATCATTACATTGTTCAGAGAATGTGAGTAAATTTTATTAATTGATTACTGATCTCATATTAAAACACAAGTAGGCTTTCTCCAACTTGATATACGAGTCTTAATTTATGATAATTTTATCACATTTATAATACGGATAAATTTATAAAGATTTGACGTTGGTATAAGTTAAGACGTCTTGCATGCAATTAAACTTATCTTTATTCAAAGCTCTTCTAATGTTCTATTATATAAATAAACTTATTTTTATATGATAATTCAGAATAAAATATATCAGTTGTACAGGAACATGTTCGGCAAAAACAGAAATGCAGTCTAAGCAATATTTGTGTGTATATACAATGTTATGTAGGAGAACACTTTATACTGTATATCACTATTAAAGTCATTATAAAAATCGATGACTTTTTAACTCTAAAATTTTAAAATATATTTGGATTAAAAAAATTTCTATTATTATTTTCATTACATATTGCAATAACGTTATGGCTCTCTTTCCTACGATTCTCAAGCAAATAAATTCTTTTCTACATAATTCATATCGAATTAAGTTTTTTTATCAATATAAATCAATTACTTCATTTAATGTTTCAGTAATATATATTTTACCAGGAGAAGAAATGTTAAACAACAAAAATGTTGTATCGTGCTAAAAGGCAAGGTTTGAACTATGCCCTCTGGTGAAGGCCACTATTGCATTTTATTCATGTACAACATATTAAACATATGTTGGTACATTACATGTTGTTTAAAAGAGTAATATATACTAACTTATATTAATATATATATATATATATATATATATATATATATATATATACACTTTCAATAAAATGTGGCACGATTAAAAAAAAAACAAATGTACATTTTAAAGGGATTTATGAACCGTCCTTTTGAATAATATTATGGTTTATTTATTATAAAGATTAAAAGTTACACTAGAAGTTAAACACTGAAATAACAGTTACAATCAAACACCGCAGATTTTATAGCCGGTTTTGCCATGTAGTGCGATAATTTGCCATTACAAGCCACAATCAGCTGTTTAATTACTCAACGTGAAATACATTTACTGGTTAAAGCAGCTGATTTATGTTCTTTGTCATGTCGAGTCAAGTGTTGTGATACCGCTGTAACTAAAGCATTGGGAGTGGGACTTATATTTTACCACTGAAGCAGGCACTCATAAAGTTGTATCACCAAATTGCAACTATTAATATCACGAATATTCATCATTATTTCACTGAAACGTTATAAAACTGTTTATTTATGTTCATTCAGAAAATATTTAAAACATATATGTTGTGTGTTATTGCCAAAGAGTTTCCCAATTTAAATTACATATCATAAGAGGAATACGGTTAAATTGAACTCGTATGAAGTTCAATTTAACCCTATTGAATTCTGTTGAAAGTTCATATAAATTTTAATCGAATTCACCCTTTTGCAAATATATTACATCATATTGCCGGAGCAACTTGGGGAGCCAACGCACACGTCCTGCGTACTACTGCTTTGTCACTGGTATATTCAGCTGCTGGATATAGTGCTCCCATTTGGCTAAATAGTGTTCACACTAAAGCGGTCGATGTCCAACTTAATAAGTTCATGAGAGCTATTAGTGGCGCTCTCATGTCAACTCCACTTACTAGGCTCCCAGTGCTGTGGAACATAGCTGCTCCAGAGATAAGACGTCAGGAGGCACTACCCAAAGAATTCAAAAAGATCTAGAATGCCTTGCACCTACCCATTATACAGGATATCCCACGTCAGAACGGTTGCTTAAAATCTTGATACCCACCTCTACGTACTGCTTTCCATTTGAGGTGATCAAACTTCTCGCCCAATACCAGCTGTGCGGTAGCGTGGAACAGTTTTGATGGACGAAATAAGTTCCTTATTAACGACCCAACATCACCTGTACGTGGGATGAACCTCCCTCGTAGGGAATGAATAATTTTGAATCGGTTTCGAACTGACTTTGGCAGATGTGACTACTGGAATTATAAATGGGGATTAACATTAGATCAGTCGTGTGATTGTGGGGAGTCTATCCAAGCAATGGATCACATAGTTACAGAGTGCCCCCTGCGCTCTTTACGGAGGGATTAGTCAGCATAAACAGAATCAGTGAGGCAGGCAGTTAGATGGACAGCTTTGTAAACAGGAGATCACTTTACATTATATAATCAAGGAATATATATAATCATGACTTTTGGATATTTATCCAGATATACATCGCAGCTTTATAATTAACAACTGGTAGCAGACAACAAACAATACGATATATATATATGTATGTATGTATACCGAATTTATCGATCATACGAGTTTGTAGTACTTTTCATATATGTCTGTGGAGATCCAGAATCAATGAACATGAAACAGGTAGTAAATAACTACAAAATTTATTTAAAATGCAGCTATAAACGTTACAGCTGATTCCAGTAATGTGAGTGTATTAAAGTTAAGGCTATCAACTTTAACTTAACCTCATATGTAAGCCTCGAGTTACAAGGAATTTATTTTAATAATTTACTATATTTTTTAGTTCAAATGTGTGTAAAAATACTTTAAAACTACACATATTCTTTACATCAACCGTAACTCTAATAACAGAGAATTATTCCCACGCTCCCAATTTCCCACCCAATCCCTTTGACCTTCTCCAGTCAGTAATATTGGCCCCAACTAATGAAGGCATCGAAATTGAGTTAGGTTGGTTTCATAGAACGAAAATAAACAGAAAATATCATACCAACATAGTACATATGTTTGTTTTTCGATAATGTTTATGTAGTTTACTAATAATTACGATTTATACAACTCATTAAAAATAACAATTAACTTTACACAGTATAATATATTAAACTAAAACTAATTTTCCTCCATAATATAGAAAACAATGAAAAATATATTTTTAATCCCATTTAAGGAAAAAAATTATATCACTATATTTTTACTTTGTAAAATATTTACTAAGATTTTCTGTAGAAAAATAAAGCTGGTCAAAAATAAAACAAACAACAATATTTTGGAAAAGACACATTACCATCCGGAACTATGAAAACCATGTACCATGAAAATTAGATACGAATAAAACTATAAAATGTCTGGTTTATATATTAATAATTATAACTTTATTTAAAAAAGTTTGAACTACTCCTAAATAATGTAATATTTGCCTATGGGTAGCAAAAAATGTAATTTTCACTTTCCAATATTTTCAAAACTACACATATAATTCTCACCCCATCCAATGTGGTTTTCATCACTCCGATACAGGTAGTTGTGTCTTATGACATTTCCATTCAACATGAAGGTTCCTTCATCCGTAAACAATATGTTTTTTTGAAGGTTTGGATCCCTATATATGTCTGAAAATATGATATCCTTAATATGTTCACAACATTCTAAACGACAGTCTAAATCGAGAACTAAGTTCATTTTATAACCTTCAAAATGATTTCAATTTTAACATTTTACTCACTGAAAAGCTGATAATTTCGTGTTATGATGTGGCTGTCGTAATAAAGCTTCGTGGGTCTTCAAAAATGTCTTTAAGACTCTCAATGTCTTCCCCTCATTCATAGTTTTTGGTGGCCTTCCAGATTTTGCTAGATCGTAAACGCTACCTGTTTCTTCAAAACGCTTTATATTAAAAAATTAATAAATGAAAACGTAAATAAAAATATTATAAAACAGGATTTCTACCTGGGGAAGAGTCATTAAATCAATTTCGCACAGTTTTCAACGATCGAATACGATCGCCATAATCACGCAACATTAATAATGTGATTCTTTTGTTCTCGCTTAGTGGCATAGTGAAAAAAAGAGTAATTAGGCAAAAAGGCCAAGTAATAGTTGAAAAGCAACTGAACTAGTATATTTATTACTGACTATACTAACGGGGGATGTTATTATACTAACGGGCAGAGTTCAACTGATAGAGAAAACAAACAATATCTCAGAACATTCCCTTAAACATTGAAATGTTAGGAATTCCCATGAATACCATACTGGTTATTTCATTGTTATTGTGATTCAGATTATGAGTCTGAAGACCCTGTCAGCCATGTTGGTTTTAATTCCATAAGAACAATGTTACTTGTGAATTCATATCTGTTCGTTATTTATTGACCAAATGTTGTGTATGATGTGTCATTTTAAACGTTTTCATATCGTGCATTGAGATTGCTTTTGATATTTTGAAAAAAAGGTGAAAGTAAAATCTTGAAAGTAAATATTTTAAATTTTGTCTATATAACTAATTATAAATTCACAAAGCAAGTCCACCGTGCAATTTCATTCTTGATAAAATGAAATTCATTTGGAAAAATCTGTTTTAAAATAACTGTTTAGTTTAGAAACGCGTGCTCTTAAGTCCGGAAACAAATAACATTGTTATTATGGGATGAAAACCAACATAGCCGACAGCCTCTGTAGTCTCTTAAAAATAAAGACAGGAAAAACTTTAAAAATAATGCCTCACTGTATTTAATAATAAGGAACCATTTTGTAACGAATAAAGCTTTTGAAGTGCAGTTTACAGCATTTTCATTTGTTTGACCAGCCTTTTAAAATTATGTGCAAATTGACATATGCTTAGATAAAATGTTCTACTGACTCCTCGTAGACCGTTCCCACAGAAGAATGGCAGAACACTGAATACAGCTTTAAGTAAGTGTTTGTCTACAGTAATCATGTGTGAAGTTTTGTATTTTCATTTGATAAGGACAATAAAATTAAGCCATTCTTGATCTTGCACATCAGATCAGTATTGAAACTTTCGAACGCCGCTATTTTGTCTGGTATTTACCTTTTGAGGTATAATTTGTGGAATGATGTTCTACCAATTAAAACCTTAAACATTGTATGCACCTCAACTTATGCTTTTATTAAGGATATTCCACGAAATCCTAACGGACCATACTCCTGAGGTTATGAATAGCTATCGATATCATTAAATAGGTACAAACTTAAGAAAGCCGTTTGGAATTTAATAAACATACATTGTGGAAAATAGTCCCTTACTAATATAATTGGTCGGTAGCGTAGTTGGTTCAATTCCAGCTTCATGTGGAAGTTTCAGTTCGATCCCAATCAGAGTTATAATACTTTTTGAGAAGGTCAGCTGATAACCACCGGCTGTTCATTTGTCATTGGGCTATTAATTAATGACACTTTCTATGGAATAGTCAATACCACTGTACGTGTAGGGGTGGGCGGGTGAGTCAATACCACTGTATGTGTAGGGGTGGGCGGGTGGGTCAATACCACTGTACGTGTAGGCGTACATGAACGTTTATGAAACTCAGCCTACAGATCTGATTGTAACACTGACAGTTTGTAACACTGACTACATTCGCTCATCTACACTCATCACACTCATTAGAATTCCATATTCGCCCATATCTTGACGATCGGCGTCTTATGAATAAATAAAAAAAAAATAATATATATATAAAAAAGATCATTATACAAAATATAAATTTATAATGTCAATATATTTAACCCAACATAATATAGTTAGCCTATTAACTCAGAATTCGAAAACCTAACTAAAAAACATACAGTAAGTTTAATATGCAAGAAGTCTTATACAACCAATTTAATTTAACATATTCTATAACCTAATGGTGAGATAGAAGACATGTGAGGAAGACAAAGGTTGTTAGACATTTGCCATCATTACGTGAAAATACCATTCACGATGTTTATATTTGGTAAAACCCAAACCTTTTTCAAGTGCTAAAAACTAAATTACATCTACACAAACATGTTATAACACTACGTCCTAAACCTAATAATCCTATCTACATTAATAATTATCTACATTTTTATTAAATTATCTACGTTTAATTAAACAAATTTCGATAATTATTAATGTAGATAAGTTTATTAGGTTAAGGACGTAGTTTTATACCATGTTTCTTTAGATGTAATTTAGTTTTTAGCACTTGAAAAAGGTTTGGGTTTTACCAAATCTAAACGTCGTGATTGGTATTTTTCACGTAATGATTGCAAATGTCCAACAACCTTTGTCTTTCTCATCTGATACTCCATCATTAACAAATTTCAAAAACAAAATACACAAGTGGCGTGCGAATCATCTGTTTTAGCATGCGTTATTGTTGTTTATGCCAAAAGTGGTGAAATAAATCTTAATTAATATAAGTCTGCGATCACGGCCGGATTCAGGTACAGGCAAACTAGGCACGCGCCTAGGGGCCCGCACCACATTGGGGCCCGCACCACATGAGACCGCACAAAAAAATATAATTTTAGAACTTCGTACTAAAATCAAATGGCTACACAAACTGTGGTCTTGTATTCTGACCACATTGTTTAATCTAATAAAATCATTGCATAGACACAGCTGCGTTGACAGAGGCAGACTTAAGGCTAGAATACGTCAATGCTATAAAGGCGAAATGCTGGAACAGATCGCCGCGCCGGCCGGGCAGCGAGTCGGGCGTGATGAGTCAGAGCAGAGTTCGAGCGAGTGGTGTTGTGTTGAGCGTCTGGTGGGGGGTGGGGTGGCTGCGCCCGCCACTTGTCACTGTCTAGATGCGTGTTGATACTTGAACGCTTAGTTTCATTCCCCGTGCCGTATCGTCCATAGAAAACAAAGCAGGTACCTTTGCATTAGACTGTTCTAGTAACTGGTATGCTTCTCATTGTTTGACGTTATTCTGCTCTATCTTGTTAGTAAATACTATATAGACATGCACCGGTAATTTTAATCTGATTTCGATAATTTAGTGAAATAAGTTGGACTTCAACAAGTTTTATTGATTCTAGTGTTCTTTCAACAGTGAATAACTTATGATCTGATGAATTTGCACTTTTGGTTAAAAAAAGGTAAGTGTTATATTTTGAGTTATAGACCTACATTTCTGCTAAAATAAAATATTGCATAAGGGTTGCCATACGTCCGGGTATCCCAGACATGTCCAGGATTGGCTGCTAAAAAATTGGCCCAGGGGATTTTCTTGAATTGTATAAACTGTCCTTTTCATTCATATAACTCTACTTATATTTTATGGTTGAAAGTACGTTCTATAACCTATTCTATTCTAGGCTCAAGATAAAGGTATTTTTGTCCAAATTTGTGAAATGGTTGTTTTTATTTTAGAAAAATATTATGGATCGCCACAAAACACACAGTAATCGACATAAAACTAAAGAGCACTTCCTAAGTGGTTGTCAAAAAAGAAAACTTGCAAAAGAACAAGAGAAAAAAAGTGAAGAAGTTCTAGCAAAAACCCGTCGTATGACTGATACTGATAAATAAACAAACTTCATCGAATGCTCCCTCTGCTGACAACACAAGCCAAAGTGGGCAGAGTGATGGTGAAAATGACCTTTCAACTCCAACTCATAGTAGATTAGATTAGATTAGATACACCGGGTTGTGGTCCTGTCGCCAAGCCCACTGCGCCTAGACTCCATGGCCCTTTGCGCCCCGAGACTGGCGACAGTGTCACAAGAGACCAGTCCCCCTTATGAAGGTCATGATCTCCCCGAGTGTAGCCCTTCTAATATCCTCTGGTTCCAGAAAAGCGGCACCCAGAGTCCTATACCTAAGAGATGAGAGAGCTCCACAATGACAAAAGATGTGTATGGAGCTCTCCTCATCCTCCTCGCAGAGCCTACATGTGGAGTCCTCTGTTAGGCCCATAATCTTCATGTGTCTATTAAGAAGATTGTGTCCGGTCAGCATACCCGTAACCGCCCTCACCTTGGCCCGGTTACAGCTCAGCAGATCCCCGCTGTACCTGCGCCCCGGTCCTTAGATAAGAGCACGAGACTGCCTGAGCCCGGACTCGGTCCTCCATCTACTATCGTGTTCCTCAGAGGTCCACCTGTCAATTCTTCTTTTTACCTTTTGAAGAGGAATACCAAGAGCCGGCTCCGGCCCCAGCAGTGGGCATTTTGCCCCTCTCCTAGCCAGTGCATCGGCTCTCTCATTCCCATCAATACCAGCATGCCCAGGGACCCATATGAGTCTCACCTGTTAACGCTGACAGAGAGTCTCCAGGATCCCCTGGCACTCCCATACCAGCGTAGAGCTGGTACGTGGTGCCATGATCGCCTTTATCGCCGCCTGGCTGTCCGAGCAGATTGAGACAACTCCTCCGAAGCCACCTAGACGCATTTCTTCTTGTGTGGCTATCATGATAGCCATCACCTCCACCTGGAAGACGGTTGCATGGGCCCCTAGAGGTACAGACAGAACTTTCCGTGCTCCCCTCCCGTACACCCCCGCACCCGCACCTTCTTCTATAAGTGAGCCGTCTGTATACCAGACGCTTCCTTTTACTTGTGCGGGCTCGGTACTCCCCATCCACTCATCTCTGCTTGGAAGGAAGGCCCTAACCCGCCTGTCAATTCTGTACTTAGGTACCATTAAGTCTGTTCCCATCGAAATCAACGGGTCCAGACCAATGTCCCCAGATAGTATACTCCCGTGGAGTCCTGGTTGGCCAGACAGCCAGCCACCAGTCGTCCTTATTCTGAAGGCCGCTTTACAGGCCTCCCCTTTTACAAACAGGTCCATTGGGTGGAGCCCAGTGAGGACCTCCATCGCCGCCAATGGGGTTGTTCTAATTGCGCCTGTGATTCCCAGGCACGCCATTCTCTGACATCTGTCTAGTGTTAGCCTTGCACTATTCTGTGCCATGGCCGGCCACCAGACAACAGCCGCATAACATAATGAGGGCCGAAGTACACTCGTGTATAGCCAGTAAACCATCTTTGGTTTTAGACCCCACGTTGTCCCGATGGCCCTCCGACAAGCCCAGAAAGCCATTCTGAACTTCCTGGCTTTCTCCTGAAGGTGCTTGAGCCAGTTCAGTTTAGCATCCAGGATAACCCCCAGATACTTAACCGACCCTGTAGCTCTTAGCTCCATATTTCCCATGGTGGGCATGTATAGGCCATCCAGCCTCTTCTTCCTAGTGAAAAGTACAAGTTCTGTCTTGTTAGGATTAACAGAGAGCCCCTTGTCCCTACACCACCTTTCTAGGTATCTCAAGGCAGCCTGGACGATGTCCGACACCGTGCTGCCAAACTTACCAACGCCCAGTATACACACATCGTCCGCGTATGCCTGAGCATATACCCCCATCCCGTTCAGCGCCCTTAGTAGGTCATCAACCACCAAGGACTACAGGAGAGGGGAAAGGACGCCCCCTTGGGGGCAGCCGCTGCCGACTACAACCTGAACTGACGCTTCGTTCAATGTTGCCTTAACCGTTCTGCTGCGTAGGTAGGCCTCAATCCATCTGAAAATGATGCCATTGACGCCCGTCCTAACGACAGCATCGATCATAGACTGTAGGGAGACATTATTGAACGCCCCCTCTATGTCCGTGAAGACACCCATGGCTAGCTCCTTCTGCCGAATCGTCCCCTCAACCCTCGTGACGAGTCTATGAAGAGCCGACTCCGCAGATCTCCCAGCCATGTATGCGTGTTGGTTTGTATGGAGTGGGTTATCTCTCAACACCCCGTCTCTCATATGCCTGTTGACCAGCCTCTCCAATGTCTTTAAAAGAAAAGACATGAGGCTGATCAGTCTGAAGTCTTTAGGTCTGGAATGTGTACCCCTTCCAGATTTGGGGATATACACTACTTTTGCGGTCCTCCACAGCCCTGGGATATAACCCAAGGCCAGGGAGGCCCTACAAATTGTGGTCGTGTGGGGCAGGAGCGACTCCAGACCCCTCTGCAACTGCACAGGTAGGATGCCATCCGGCCCAGCGCTCTTGAAGGGGGCGAAGCACTCAACAGCCCACCTAATCCTTTGCTCTGTGACAACCTTCTTTGCCTCACTCCAGTCCCCGTGCGAGGCCCCAGTGCAAGCCCACCCCACCAAAGTTCCTCGACGGATCCCGGAAAGTGAGTCCCAAATAAAAGTTGCAAGGCCTCTTCTTCTGAACTGGTCCACACCCCATCCTCTCTAATGAGGGGTCCCAGTCCTCCCCCAGGGTCCTTAGCCAACACTTTGTGTAGCCTAGACATCGCTGAGGTTGTCTCTATAGAGGAACAAAAGTCTCTCCAGGATTTCCTGGAGCATCTACGAACCTCTCGCCTGTAGTTTCTTTGGGACTCCCGGTAGGCCAGCCAGTCGGCATCAATACCGGACCTGCTGGCCTTGCCGAGGAGCCTTCTGGTTCTCCTTCGATGGTCCTCTAATTCTCGGGTCCATCTCCGGCTTCGAGCATCCCTTTGTGTCAAAGGGCAGTTATTCTCATAAGAGGTGATTACAGCCTCCGTAAGGAGTGCCGCCCTCTCCTCTAGATCCTGCCCAGATCGAATCTGGCCTTTAGGAATTAGATCCAGTCTGTCAGACAGTTCCACCAAATAGGAGGCCCAGTCTGTCTGTCTGGGATTCCTGTACACCCTCTTTGTTGTCTGGCCCTCAAGCACAAAGGAGATGTGTCTGTGGTCCGACAACGAGGGTTCCTGCGAAACTTCCCAGTCCCCCATGTCATGAAACATTGAGGCTGAGACCATAGTTATGTCTATAACCTCCCTCCTAATGATGTTCGAAAAGGTTGGGAGATTACCCTTATTTAGTACCAAAAGATCGGTACCGCCCAGGTATTCTGCAAGAGCAAGGCCCCTCTCGTTCGTGTCACTGCTTCCCCAAACCTCATTGTGAGAGTTGGAGTCACAGCCGACCACTAGCTCAAGGTTCCCGCTCCGGCAGTAATCCACCAACGCCACCATCTCTCTTGATGGTGGGAGGGTCGTCCTATCGTATGGGAGGTATACTGATGCAACCACCAGTTTCCTCCTTACGCCATTAACCTCTTGCAGTTTAATAATCGCTGCAACCACATCTCCTCCACAGAATTCCAGTATGAGCCTACTATCCACGCCTGCAACCAAAATGGCCGCCCGCGGCTTCAGCCCGCCCGATCCCCCGTAGAGCTTATATGTAGGAATGTTGAGACCCTTAATACAGTTATCCCGAACCCACGGTTCCTGAATAAGAGCAACATTAACCCCTCTATCTCTTACAGTTCTAGCTAGTATAGTAGAGGCCTCAATACTATGATTGAGGTTGGCTTGTATAAAACTTACCATTACCTCGACTCCAGCTCCTTGTCCCTTGGTCTCCCTCTTGCTTCGGGTAGCCCAAGCTCGTTCTCTTACCCGGAGGATCTGCTGGTGTGCCAGGTTCAGGTTTCCCCGGACCCTGGGCCACCGACGTCCCTCCCCCTCCTCCCCCAGATTCAGCGAGTCCACGCATTCCTGCAGGGCTTGCACCTCTAGAGAGGGAGGGTGTGGAGAGAATGAGAGAGACTCTTCATCCTCATCCATCCGGGCCTGAGACTCACGCGCGAAGGCCTCAAAGGCCTACTGCGTGGTCCTGATATTGCCAGGCTGGGCAGGGTCCGAAGACTCGCCGCCCTTGTCTGCCTTCACATCTGAGCTGGGCTGCTCCCTTACCTCTGGCACGTTCAGACTTGTTTCTTTTTACTCTTTGTTCATGTTTAGTGATTGTTGTGTATGTGTATGTATGTGTGTGTATCGGTGTTCAAGTCCCAAGGGCCATCCATATTTCTTTTGCCACCTCCCCTCGAGCGCACCCACGTCCCCAGGAACCCCTGTGGCCTCGGAAGTGCCCCCCTAACCCATTTACACGGTCCCATCCAGTCACCAACTGGCAGTGTAAACAGGATCGGGATTTTCGCCAGTTGATAGGGCAGCCACCACATGCTGGTGAGGCCAGGTCGGGCCCCTATACTATCTGGCAGCCCGGTGTGCTATCCCGGTTTTAACAACTGTACCCTCAAGAGCCCTAGGGTCATAGTACCCGCGGTTTGGCGGCTCCAGTCCTACTTCTAGCCCCTGAGACAGTGTCATGTAATTGTATGGGTTGGGTGTGGTGCTGAGTTCAGGGTCCGCAGGGTCACTGCTCCCGTCAGCTGCACACCTCAGCTGCCCCTGCGGGCCTCGGTCCGGGATTGCTTATTGGGGTTACCCCTTATTCACAGTTGTCCACCCTGTCAAAGACAGGATGGAACGTTCGCTATCCGCCACCTGCGACCCGCCCAGTAGCTGAGGCTCGCCGTGGGCAACTAATAGTAACTCCAGAAGCCAGCACAAAAACTATAAAAACTGTGAATAGGTAAGTTGTTGTTTTATGTCATACTATCGGCTTTTATAATAGTATGTTTCGTAACAAGAGCCTAAAGTGAGCGTTTCAGGCCGCGATCTAAGTTTAGATCAAGGGCAGAAAACACTTTAGGCCTGATTTATCAACGCTATTTTCTATCACACAGTAAATATTAATATTAGTTATCAATATTTTTCAAAAATACGGTGTGATAAAGACATTTTTTTTTTTTTTGGTATGTGTTATTTATTTTCTAGGGGCTTACTGCGAATTTTCGTAAGAAAAATAAAGCAGTTCACGTCACCGGTGTGAAAAAATTTTAAACACGTTTATCAAATGAACAACGATCTGAACTCCTAAAACATGTGTACAACCATCTATCTTTACGTGAATACTGTATGTTTTACTCTAGGCTACTGACTTTTTTTGTGTAGTCAATATTTATATTAGTATACAAATGTTTTCTCTCTCCAGGGTTTATTTTTTCGCCAATTTGTTTTCCTGGCTTGCACACTATCTATGAAAACACAAGTCAGATTAGTTTTTCATGGAAATCGGACTATTCAACGTTAGCTCTTTACGGTTTAATTTTGATACTGCAATTTAAACAAGAAATTTTGGAGTAAAAAAGTTAAAAGGGTGTGTTTTAATTTTTTTTTTTTTTAATTCTTTGTTGTATCTTTCCAGGTTGCAGATGACTCGGTAGTACATGAGGAATCTCCAGCTCCTGAGAATCAATCAGCTGACTTTGAAGTGACTGAACCAGAACCTGACCCAGGGTCCAATAAAGATGTTTTCTTGGAAAACGACATCGGGACTTGGCCGAAATTGATGACTTCTGCTGATGTAGATTACTGCACGAAAATCGGTGCAACAGCACTTCAGAACTGCGATAGTGGTGTACTTGAGAAGAAATCTGTTGTTCAATGTGATAGTGATAAAGGTTCGGATAAATCTTTCAAAAGAAGATGTCAAGCAAGTTTTTTTGTGTGGAAAGCCAAAAACGGTGAGGTTATAAAACGCTCTTGGCTGTGTTTTTCCCCTAGTAATCGTCGTGTTTATTGTTATGTGTGTAAGCTTTTTTCTACAGTTCACTCAAATTTTACCGATGACGGTTTCTGTGATTGGAAAAATGCCACCTCACGTCTAATTCACCACGAAACCTCCAAATCTCATTTAAATGCTGTGATTGTTTTTGCAGGACGTGCTAAGGAAATAGGGCAAATTGACCAAGAATTGACTCGTCAAGCAGAAGATGTAGCAAAATATTGGCGCCAAGTTCTCAGAAGGTTGATTAGTGTGATTGTTTTTATCAGTGAAAGAGGTCTAGCATTCAGAGGAGAAAACGAAACTCTTGGGTCACAGAAAAATGGCAGTTACCTAGGAATACTGGAGCTTGTAGCACAATATGATGAATTTTTGAGAGATCACATAAAAGCTCACGGAAATCGTGGAAGTGGCCACACAAACTATCTCTCATCTACGATTTGCGAAGAAGTTTTGCAAATAATTGGTAAAAGAGTTTTTAGTGAAATATCTCCCGAATTAAGCAGTCAAGGTACTACTCCATTTCTCTAGACTCAACTGCTGACGAAGGAAACATTGACCAGCTTTCTTTGGTTTTTAGGTATTTAGGGGAATCCACACCTGTAGAAAGATTTTTAACTTTTATGCCAAACCAGGGTCATAAAGCTAAAGACATGTTTAAAAGCTTGATCACGTTTTTGGAAGAGAATGGCTTAGACATCAAGAACTGTCGTGGACAATCCTATGACAATGCTAGTTCGATGAGTGGAAAATACAACGGCCTGCAAGCTTTGGTACAGCAAGAAAACGACCTTGCTCTGTGGGTACCGTGTGCAGGTCACTCGCTGAATCTAGTTGTACAAGCTGCAGCTGGCTGTTGCCTCAGCACTGTTAGTTTTTTTGATTTTTTAGAAGAGCTGTTTGTATTTTTCACTTCTTCTTCTACCAGTCGTTATAAGACTTTGACAGACTGCTTACAAAAAGCAGAAACTGCGAGGGAAAATCCCTTCCTTGTGCCGAAAAGAACTACGACAACACGGTGGTCATGCAGAGCTGATGCCACGAAAGCTCTTTTGCATGGCTACAGAGAGATACAAAACACACTGTTTTGTATATCAGACGACCAAGAACAACCAGGTAAAGCTAGAGTACAAGCTTTGGGCTTGTTCAAAAAAATGAAAAAATTGGAAACAAAACTTTATACTGTGTTTTGGAATGATATCTTGGGTCAAGTAAGCAAGACAAGCGAAACTCTTCAAAATCCAAGGCTTGACTTAAACACAGCTGCGTCGTTACTTTCATCCCTTAAAAGTCTAATAGAAAGTAAGCGAGATATTTATGAGGAGTACGAAGAGAGAGCCTCAGACTTGGCTAAAGGTGAAGTTGGTGGTGAAAAATATGAGGAAAAGCGTATGCGCAAAACAAATGTAAGGTTAGCCACCCTAGACAGTGCCCAAGTCCCAGAGGTTGATTTGTCACCTTCAAATAGGTTTAGAATAGACAGTTTCATTCCTGTCATTGACGAACTAGAACGGGCATTACACAAGAGGCTGCAAGCGTATCGACAAGTTGATGCTCGTTTTGGGTTTCTCAGCAAGTTGCATGAAATTTCTTTGGAAGAAGTGCAGGTAGCAAGTAAGAAACTAGTGGACCTATATAAGAACGATCTTGAAGATGATCTTGGAAATGAACTGGTGCAGTTTAAGACTTTTTCTGAGCAGTATATTGATGAATACGAAAAAAATAAAAAAAGTCTTGAGTAAGGAGAGATGGTTGTACAACATTTTGCTAGACAATAATCTCAAGGATTGCCTGCCCAATGTAGAGGTTACATTAAGGATGTACCTGTCTTTGATGGTAATCAATTGTTCAGCTGAACGATCGTTCTCAAAATTAAAACTAATAAAGAACAGACTCAGAACATCTATGACAGAAGATCGACTAAACTTTCTATCTTTGTTAAGTATTGAAAATGATATCTTGAAGCAAGTTAATTACGATGATGTGATTAGTACCTTTATAAATTTAAAATTAAGGAGAAAACCAATCAGTAGTAGCTAGTTAATTATAGTATTTCTAAGTACGGTAGCTATAATGTAATTTGGTTTTAAATATTTTCCAATCTCAACGTGTATTTCATATAAACATGTTCAATAAATAATTTTTAATATTTCAAACAGTTTCTTCGATTTGTATTTGATTTTAATCCTTAACATTTGCACTGAATACTTGGTTTTATCAATATTTTATAGTAAAAAATAGGTATTTTTTAATTTTAAATGAAAAATATTTAAGCAAAAAAAAGGCCTTTAGAACACCATTTTGAAGTTAATTTTTACAAAATTTTCTGGGGGAGGACCCCGGACCCCGCGTTTTGAGGGGGGGTGTTCCATACCCCCCAGATCCTCCGGAAGGGCCCGCACCACAAACTGAGCCTAGGGGCCCACAGACCCTAAATCCGGCCCTGTCTGCGATACGTCCACCACGAGCGCTAGCGTCGAGTCGGTTGTATTCTTTTAAAGACTAAGCTTCACTACAGCGTATATTATATTATTACACAGTACAATGTGAACATATTGTAATGAAGCTTAGCCGTGTTACTTGCAAACAGTTGATACTGGTGAAGGAAGTGGGAGGAAGAATAATTAATTTAGCTCACGTTAATTGCCAATTATAACCGAGACAATCAGATATATTCCCATATAAAACTCATAAAAACAGACAATTTAAAACTCACGTATGCCATAAACTCATTTGACGTAAAAAACCTTCCTTCACGAATTATCTTGAACATTGGGATTCTAGTCATAAATTTTTGTAATTATTATTCAAAAGATGTTGAAACAATAGATCATAAAAAATAATTAGGAGTTATGTTACATAAGATTGTAAGTTTATGACTTGTAATTGATTGCAATGGCAATCAACATATGACATCTCTATACAAGATGTGCCTTATCAAGTCATTGTTGAACGATGTGGCCATCCTTGTATACCATTATAGTTCTTAATTATCTCTTGGCCTCAGGCGCGTTGGGCCAAGATGCTACAGTAAGTACTATTATTAATGTAGAATGGAAATTGGTTAATTTGGTTAGCCTAGGGATTTTCCAATATTTTGTTATTTATAATCTTGAAAACATTGATATTTCTAAGATTTTTTATTACAACGTTTCAATATTTTAAAGACAAGAGTACTCCAGAAAGTTGGGAGTCCAGAACGTGAAATTATTAATTTAATAATATTTTAATACTCATTTATGTGGAAAAGAGAATTCAATACTATACGCAGACACGGTGCACGCTGCGCCCAACTCTGTCATGTCACAGCCTTCTACTTCTTCAGCCGTCAAACTTGCTACTATATTAGCAGCTAAATATCTATGTAATAATGGAGGGAGAAAGGTATATAAGTACTGTATAGTGTGTGTTTTGGCTGTTGTGGCAAAGATAATTCAATACTATACGCACACTCGGTGTACGCAGCGCCCAACTCTGTCATGTTACAGCCTTCTACTTCTTCAGCCGTCAAACTTGCTACTATATTAGCAGCTAAATATCTATGTAGGCCTAATAATGGAGGAAGAAAGGTACATAGGTACTGTATAGTGTGTGTTTTGTGTTTTTTACACTAGTTAGTATATTGTTTGCATTCATTGTACATCAGTCCTACAAAATTGTTTGAACAAATTATTATATCAATGAATAATAATAGAACTTAGATCAACAGAACTTTTTGATATTAATATTTACGATTTATATTTATATAAATAAAATCATTAAAATTACATACAATACATATGTATTAGATTAAATGTAACAGATTTTAATTTTTATAAAACAACGTGTTAAAACATGTATCTACTTGTATGAGAAGATGCTGGAAGATGGTAATATTTTAATTAAAACTGGCCTTTTTTACTGAAACAAACAAATAGGTTATATATAACAGATAGGAATAAAAACCATATCAGTTAAAGAAGAAACATTTGGTATTATATATCACTACCTAAAATCAAAAATCAGTACGGTAGTCGTTTTTTGCCTATTGTTTGATTCGTCTGAAGAATTATAGGAAACGTAATCTTCCATATTGTAATTAGCCCTGTTTTGAAGGAAGTAACGAGTTTAATTAATTAATTTTTATTATAACCGTTACAAAAAACTCTATAATTTATTTCGGTGAGTGCCTGGTCCAGTGGAATGCTGTAGTAACGTTATGTGGTTACCAGATTACTTTGTATCGGGCCAGAAATCATGTCACCTCTAGTTTGAAGGTTGTTCACTTAGAACGTCAGAGCCCTATAAGAATTAAAATTACACTATTGTTTTTCTCGTTTGATTGTAAGTTATACACTTTTTTATTTCGTTAAACAGTGTAGTGATTTTTTTTAGTTGTAACAAAAAAGGCATTGTTAATAGTTTCCACTTTGTTTAAACGTTACACTATTATTACTAAAAAACCCGTCAACGAACCACAATTATAATACAGGGTTAATAGGAATGTTTTCTATAAGTTTCGTAAATTTAAGAATTTTATCTTTCCAAAAAAATTCTTTTTTAATTCCAGAAAAAAAGTTTCCTTAGCTTATAGAAGCTGTAAAATGAATTACTTGGTCGCTTTGTAGTCTCCATAAAATGTATAGTTACGATTCATTACTTTTATATGCTTAAGTTGATTCAGTAACTTCAAAGTGATTTTAAATTGATTTTAAAACATTAAAAATCACTTTAGTTACTTGTGCATAAACATGTAATATATCGTCACTGTACATTTCATAAGGAATACAACGTGACCAAGTAATCAATTTTACAATCTCTAGTTGCCGACAGACATGTTTTTAAATATCATCAGAAATCTTCTTACAAATAATATACATTCATTATATTTATGAATGCTACACCTTTTTATTTTTGAATATGGAATATAAATAATAATTATCTTATGTATTATTTTCCATGTAATTATAATACATGGAAATTAATTGTTATAAATACATGATAGTTTGAATCTATTCAGTACAGTTTGTATTAGAGAACTTCTTATTCCTTTAATTTCTTAGGGACACACTTTTCATTACAATTTTAGTGATACGGTTTCATTACTATTAAATAAGTTACACGAATCATAATTTCAAATAACTTTTATAAATGTACAATTATAAATTAATTGAGTAATAAACTATTTTTAATTATTAAATGCAAAATATATAAGTGATGAAGAAAGTATATAAGATGTAGAATTAGCCGTTTTATTTATCTTGTAAATATATTATTTGGGGGAAATGTATATAAGTCTGAAAGCCCTCTCTCCCCTATATGCATTGTAGGTCTACCTCCCCTGGTCCTAAGGAGGGAAATGTATATAAGTCTGAAAGCCCTCTCTCCCCTATATGCATTGTAGGTCTACCTCCCCTGGTCCTAAGGAGGGAAATCTATATAAGTCTGAAAGCCCTCTCTCCCCTATATGCATTGTAGGTCTACCTCCCCTGGTCCTAAGGAGGGAAATGTATATAGTCCTAAAACTAATTGCTTTTTCGTATATCCTACAACAGTAAACTTCAATCTTCAAACGTGAAACTCTACATACATCTATGTGCTGATCACAATCAAAACACTGGTTCATAGTCACACAGTCTGACTGAGCGTTGGACATGATATCTTATTCTGAATTGTTGTTGTTGTCTACAAATTTTGCACAATTTCAAAAGCAGTTTCATTAAAATATTTATTTCGTAATTTTCTACGTTATTTAACATTTTTCCATGTTTAGAGAGCTCTTCTTCAAATGTATTATTTATTTAAACAATTAAAAAATTACTGTTTAAAATTTTCAGATCAATTAAGTTTCTGTTTTAGATTGGCTTCAATAGTATTTGTTGTCAATGACTATTTCGTAAGTGAGCTAAAGTAATTGTGTCATACATTTTATCATTGCAATTCAAATATTTTATGTCTGTCATTTTTCTAGTTGCTTTTTAAAACTATCATTTATTTTTCACCATTATTAATGGTATCGAACAAATTAGTTCGGTGATAATCTTTAGATTCCAGGAACAGACAATATTTTCTCTTCTATTTTGGATCCTATAGTTTACTTATGATTTCTTCATATCATGGATCCTAAATTGTGAAACTTCGACTTGTGAGGCATATTCCTTGAACATCAATTGACTCTTTCAATGTTATGTGAAATGATACTTTCATTTAAAACAGAATCACACAGCATAACAACACTTAAATATCATATTTCAACCTGCATTTGAGAACCAAACGCTATTTGGTGTTTGCACAAATTAGGAATTCCCACAGTTTGACATAATCAATCACTCTTGTCTAATTCGGTATCTGGGTAACATGGTTTTACTCAATATCAGAAGGACGTGTTTACTTCGTTGGCTAAACTAGTATGTATACCTACAATGTGTTTTAAGTATTTCGCTTCAAACAATGGTCGAATAAAATACTCACTCATGTACGTAAGATTTTCACACTGTCCACACCGCGATGTGACGGCCACTGTCTGAATTTGGCGTAATATATACATGGATTCAGTGCGCACAAATGTATAGTATCATTCTTTTATTCTAGACGTCTCCCTTAATGTTTTATTTAACAGACCACTTCATTCCGTACACACACCACATGAAAGACAGAGGTAAAGTTTCGCTTAGTATATATTGTATATTACTTAATTGAATATCTATATATTTATAAACATATTAATTGATGTATAATTCTTACATGTGGTTTGGGATAATTAATGTGAATGAAAATAGATTTGGAAATCTCCAGAATGAAAGTGTTATATTTCCTAAGATAATAAAATATATTTACCCATTAAAAATGTTTAATGAAGTACTAAATTTATTGTTTTTGTTTCAGTGTTCGGTCAATAAGGTTATTCAATGTCCGATAACGACAACACCACCAGCAAAGGCGACAACATTCCCGATGATTTTAGAACCAGCAAAAATTATACTAGAACCAGCTCCAATACCAGCTCCAATACCAGCTCCGATACCAGCTCCGATACCAGCTCCGATACCAGCTCTGATACCAGCTCCGATACCAGCTCCGATACCAGCTCCGATACCAGCTCCGATACCAGCTCCGATACCAGCTCCGATACCAGCTCCGATACCAGCTCCGATACCAGCTCCGATACCAGCTCCAATACCAGCTCCGATACCAGCTCCGCTACCAGCTCCGATACCAGCTCCGATAAGACCATCATGGGTACCAGCAATAATACTTCCACAGTATTTATAACCGATGGGATGGTGAAAGATACTTTCCGTGATCATCGGGCTACAGCATAAAGCTAATAAAAAATAAAACGTTCATAAACCTTTGTATAAAACGAATAAAAATTAACACACCAAGCCTACTACCATTATCATAATGTATTATATCAATTCAATAAACAAAACGATAATAATATTCTTAATTAATGCTAAGAACGTATTTAATTGTAATTTAAAATATTTCACTTACAATTCCAAACATTTTATTTTGTATTAAGTAAAGTAACGAAAGGCCTCATTTAATAATTAATTAAAATATTGTAATTTTTGGATTAAATGTCGTCCAATTATAATATCTCTAATAAGTATAACTTTCAACAGTGCACTGAGTTTAATCAGTACAATTAATTATCATTTAAATTGTCAGATAACTAGTTAATTATTAATAGTAATACGTAAATTTATTTGTTTGCAATTTTACCTTTAAACCACTTGCCCTCAACAATGATTCAAGACATCTAAATTGATTTTAAAGTGACTATAGTCATAGAGAATAAAAACACGTAAATATTTTTCTTAATTACACAGTGAACACCTAGTTGGCAATTATGAACTATTGTACATCCTCATACATCTGTAGTAATAATTTAAATATGCCGATTTTAAAACGCCCTTTTCAATGCACTTTCGCGAGTGAGATGCAAAGGGTGGTGCAAGTGAGACAGATAACTACTCTTCACCTCTGTTTAATTACATTATAAAGTTGTCATAGCTACCAGAGCGTTAGGTCACGTGTTAACAGCGCAATAACATAAAACGCCCATTTTACGTCATTAGCACCAGTGACCATTGATTGGTTTGATTAACGCCAATAAATCAAACCTATAACGATAAAATTAATCATTATTTGGTATTCAAATAACATTTAATAATGACAATAATACACTGAATAATATTGTTAGTAATTAACAGCATTTATATTTATATTTTTCCAACTATACACTGTTGCGGAAGTTAGTCACACCCGTGAAGTAAAGCAACTCAGCGGTGGAAAGATTCCACTCTGCCGCTGGAACCCCCACATGCACTAAATTATAACACGCGGATAGTTTTATACCTGGCAAATTATACTACGTTTATCCTCGAGGATTCGGATAAAGGAGGGACAAACAATTTCTTGGCCCTGCCATCACATTATTTCTTTAAACTGTAGAAATAACTACTCGACACACATTTGGAGCATTATAGGATGAAACATCTGATTCATTCTTTTCTGTAATATAGTGAACAATGATACAATATTTATTAAATGCATAATACAAATCAGTTATCAACAATAATTGTCTTAGAAAAGAATAAGATTATTTAAGCAATTAATAAACTAAACAATCTGACAATCTGATATTGGTAACTGACAATTCATAAATCTCTTAAACACTGGTAAAATCTATATGACTGGCTAGAAGATGAATATTAATAACCGAAATTCTATAGTTTACTCAATCATAGTATAAAACGAACAAAGGATATGATCTTTTAGGGCCTTTCACAACAGATCATGTAACAAAATCAATACTTCCTTCTAATGCCGTTAAAAAGACTTAAATATACGATAACTTGTTTATCAATAACAAATTAGCAGAATTTAATATTTATAAAATATAGGCATATCCCTACATAATTCTTAGATACATTAGTACTTACATAGATTAAACATGTATGTAGACATGAATGATCATTTCATTTCGTTTCTTTATTTTCACTTCATACTTGCCCAGGAAAAGTTGTAATTGATTAGCAATAATCGGTTAAAAAAACTACCTGCATGTTATATTTAGTGCATGTGGGGGTTCCAGCGGCAGAGGGAAATCTTTCCACCGCTGAGCTGCCTTACTTCAAGGGCGTGACTATCTTCCGCCGTGAAGTGTTCAACCCCCGCAACAATGTTTAGTTGGTAAAATAAATTTAACAAAGTGTACAAGTTTTTTATGGAAATTATTGTTTTCACTAAATTTTATTGTGTTATTTATTTATTTTATTTTGTTTATTTCTGTTTGAATACGAAATAATGATTTAAGTATTGCCGGCGTGGTGGCTCAGTGGCTAAGGCTTCGGACTGCGGAGGGCAAGGTCCAAGGTTCGAATCCTCACTGAGCCAACGGTCGGTACTTCACTCATTGAATAAAGTTGACGCACAGGCCTGTAGGCCCATGTCAACTGGCGAGTAAAGTTAAAAAAAAAAAAAAAGTTTATGAACGGTTAGTTAAACAGCTCTGAACCGGCTCTTACTTAATCAATTATGAACTAGAGTAAAGTAATATAACGGGAAAGGCAGTTCATATCCATTAAAAGGCAAATTTACAAATTGACTGTACCTTGCAACACGGGGAACTTGCAAGGTAGTTCTTTATCTGTCTCACAATACACTCCTTACAGGCTAATTACTTTGGATTTCCCTTTACCTCCAAACTAAATATCACTCAATTCTGATCACCACCCTAATCAATATTCTTCCAAATATGTCGTTAATTTACCCCACTTATCCCCAATTTTTTTTTAGATGTTATGTGGATATTTTCCTTCATACATCTTATGACGAAAAAGTCCTTACTACTGTATTTCTATTTGACTATCTACAAACAAACTATTTCCTTACCAAACTTCCCGTAATAAATTTACATCGTGAGCAACCTGTAATTATTTATAATCGGTTATGTAAATATGTTATTTGGTTTTTTAATTTAACTATTATTTTTCGATTGCTAATAAATGCTTGTTCTGCGTGTTTACAAAGTAATTATCTAGAGAGAAGGCTATTATAATGGGACAACCAGAATAACGGGATATTTTTATTAATAATTAAAAACTAAAAGTAATGGATAAAAATATTGTAATTTATGGTAATTGAATGAATAAAGCTTGACATTTAGGAAAAAAATTATAGTTCGTATAATTTCTTTGAAATTATGTCCTTAAAATGTCATCCTCCCATACAAATGCATTCTTTAAATCTGCAGTTGAGATTCTCCATTGAACGCTGCAACATCTCAGCTGGAAAACTGTGAATGTTATCCTAAGTTCTCTGTTTTAACTCATCCATAGTCTTGGTCGAGTCGTGCACACTTTAGGTTTGAGATAGCCTCACAAAAAACTCACAAACTGACAAATCGGGTGATCTAAGGGGAAAGGAAACGTTATGGAATCTCGAGATCACGCGGTTAGCAAACATTTATTGAACAGCTTCAATTGATTGCCGATCAGTGTGTGATGTCGCACCATCCTGTTGATTGCTGTTCAGTGTGTGATGTCGCACCATCCTGTTGATTGCTGTTCAGTGTGAAATGTCGCACCATCCTGTTGAAATCAGGACTTTTGATCTTGTGGGACATTTTTCACATCAGGCGAGACAAAATATTGTAACATACCCACCCCATGGACTCCCTAACACACACTTGCGAACAACATCAATGTTCTGTGCTGTACGATGACTTCTTGGTCGTCATGTTGGTTTTATTTTAAGCAGAACTAGGCTCTTCAATTTTACTAATACAACCTTTTACAATGTTTTGATGGAACGTCATCAGTTGTAATAACGCCGGAACTCTCTCTGGGTAGCTTTCAAATTATCACTGTTTTTTATAAAACATTTTATGGCTAACGCACAGTATGTCCGTTCCAGTAAACCAAAGCTTATATTGAACTCCTGTGAGTATTGTGACTGAAATGGCAACGCATTCACAGGCTCAAGGTCACTGACCTACATCGCTGCCATAACGTTATGGCTGCTTATAAGAATTTGTAAAATCCCCGTTACTCTGTGTCACCCGTTAAAAATAACACCGTATACGTCTTTCTGAGAGAGTGTTACACACAGCTGTTCATACAAGAACTACTAGTTTATCAAACATACTGAAGTGGGATACGTGTGCCTTAATAAATGATTTTATGTATTAGTTAAAGTAATTAACAAAATATACAAATAAAGGGCAACAATGTTCAACTTAATTCTAAAATGTTTATATGAAGTGGTTATTGTTGTATTGACGCATCGATAATTGTATTACTCATATTGTATTCGTTAACACAGCTTTTGCTTATTTTATTGTTTGTGTGAATGATTATATAAGTGTATTATGAATATATCTAGTCAGGTTACTAACTGAAAAAATTCTGAAAAAAGGTCCATTTAATAATTTAATACATAGAGCAACTGAGGGACTTACAGATTAACATGGAATCCAAACCATGCAGCACTGATCCGACTTTAATGTAACTGACCTGATAATATCCAAATCCTGGCCACTATCCAATGAGTACACTCCAGATTACTTTGGAAGGATATATGCCGATGGTAAGTGGACGCTACGTTGGTGTATGTAGTAGGATAATAATGATGTGTCATATTTCTAATATGATTAGTTATGACTTATATGTTGACACTACTCCAGGTATAGTATGCATGTATAGTAAATACTACTCAACAATACCACACTGTACGTGTATGGTTGGGTAGTTGGGATTGTAGTAGGAATGTAGTCATTATTTAGGCCTAATTACTTTAACAAACATTCCAGGTATTCTCTTTGTGTCTTTACTTTTTTAATCTTTATAATTAGATATTATAAACTGGTATTTTAATACCTAGGTTTATTTGCCTTTTATTTTTAGTTTATAAATAGTTTCTGTTACCTGGTAGTTATTTTATACTGATATTGTAGTTTTATTATAACTGGTGTGCTAAAATTAATTTAATATGTATAATAAAATAACGGTCAGTAAAATTACTTTAGGGTTCATTGAGACAACTATCTTAATGATAAGTGTAAATATGAGGAATGAACGAGTGTAGTCATTGTTACTAACTGAGGTTGGAAGTTCCTTAAATGGATTCATTTATTGAGAGCCCAATAATCAGGGCAAATAAGGGTTCTACATATTTTTGAGGAATCCAAACCACGTAGCATAAGTTTAATTTCCAGCTGACACAAATGATACTGAGTTCTATTACCTAATCAACATTAGTATCTTGACAACCAAAGAACATGGACACCCTAGATGTCTTTAATAGTGTCCACATCGTTAGCAACCATTGAGTAGAAACCTTATCAGTAATGAGATGACCAAGCATAGAACATACCGCATAACATTTCCACAAGACTTTGTACCCAAATAGCTTTGTAGCCACTAGTGCCGACCTGTGATGATATAGATACAACTAATATACATTATTTTTTATATTATAATTGCAAGAAATAATTTTATGCTGGAAATGTTATAAAATTCAGGACAACGTCAAGAAGACATTGAATAAATTTGAGGTTTCCGATGTTGTTAACATTCCCAAGAGATAAATCGTTGTTTTATAGAGCTGCGCATTCTTCAGGAAGCACTGGTGATTTTCGATTAAGCGTACATTCTTGCGAATAATAGCATCAATATCTTGTTTTTATTTCCAATTAAATTAACTAACAGAAAAACATCAGTTGTGTATTGTAAAATTTTTTTTTATTGCAATTGTACTGTGTTAAATTTACTGAACTGATCTAGTTGATTGACGGAGATATGATTGTTCAAAGAAACGGAATAATATACCATACACTTAAAGGATACAAATTAATGTATTACATGTCTATATATACGAATTACATAACGTTACATTAAATTTAATCCAATCCTTATGGATAGCTAAATTCATTTACAATTAAATATAATAAGAGGTAAATATTGAAGAATGATTATTATTAAATTTACAAAGTTATGGCAAATACCAAGCGTTTATATTTGTACTATAATATATTTTTGTGTCTTTTTGATATGTGACAAAACGTGTTTGGTGAAAAATAGTTTATATGGTAGCCATTAAACACTGCCCCAAATTAGTTGTATTACTTTCATTAATTCAAGAAAGTGATAGTTAAAATAAATAAATAAATAACACGAGAGCAGAGTTAATGAAAAGATTAGCAATTTTACAAATGTTATATTACTGAAAAATTATCAAAAATCCTGTTTCACTGTAATGTGGTATATTATAACATGAATTGCCTTACCAAATTTACATATATACAGCTAGGCTTGGCTTGAATTTCTCAGTATAGTTTTATGTTATTAATTGGATTTAATATGAACTTCCACGATGAAACTGGATTTAGTATGATCAGGACGAAACTGCTTGATGGGATATTTCGTCCTTTACTGGTGTGTTTAGTTTAAGGTATGGTTTGATATATCCTTATTCTGAAGGCACGTGCAGCGTTCTTGTAAGATTTGGTATTTTTATAAATTGTTTTGTTATGTGATATAATTCCTTCACTTTTAGAATTTGTTATTGGCTTTTTTTATATTTTTAAAGTAGAAATATGTACTAAGTGATATGTTAGTAAAGTGTCATTTGTTACAAGGCCTGTTGTTCAGAACTTTCTTTTTTTTAGTGTAAATGTACATTAATTTAAGTCACTTGAGAACGAGCGGAGTTTCAAATCTCATGAAACGTCGTGTAGTAAAAAGAAACACCGACTCGTAGCAAAAGTCCAACCAATTGTTTAAATAATACACTACTAATTTAGTAAGGCAGTGAACAATTAAGTTATATTTTAAAATTATGTATATACATATAGTAAACTTCATTTAAGATATAACTTATAATATATATATTCCTCCAAAGAATATTACATCAGCCGGCTTTTAAGGAATATTTACATATATTTTACTTCCTATGAATAATTATGATACTGCGGGCTGTATACAAATTTCTGCATATTTATTTATTTTTAGTTCAACCAAAGACATAAATAATAATGAAATGCTATGAAAGACACCCATTCGTTTAATTTATAGTTACTCTTATATTCTAATACAACAACACATAAATTAAATTAGCATTTAATTGAATGAACACCTCATACGTAAATAATTATGAGTAAATATATTAAAATATTATTCACAAATGTTTTTTAGAACAAAATATAGCATTACTGCATAATGAAATATTTGCTCAGGGTATGTGCTAAATATTTTTTTTTTAATAAAATATTTACAGCTCAAAAATAATTAAAATATGTAAAGATTGGTTACCAAATGACAGTAATCTATCATACTAAACACTAAGATTCATTTATATGTCTTTTTATTCTCTGAATATTACGTGAAAATATACCTCTTTCCGAATGGTGTCATGTTGTTAGTGAAAATATAAAATGCATAGTACAAACTTATGAAAATTAAGTACATGCCTGAATCAGCAAATTACAATCATAAAGCAAGAATATTAAAAACAAGTCAGATATTTGAAGATGTTACCATTTTTAAGAGAAAAATCATTGTTTTACAAATCTGCGCATTCTTTGGGGATCACTAAGTTGACAATTATTTATTAAGAATGCACACTTTCTGATTGTAAGGTGTTTTGTTCTAAAATATTACTTATTACTAATTTATTGACAATTAAATAAGTGAGTAAACGTTTATTTTTTTACTACTTTTTATAAACTTAGTAAAGTTACTTACATTGTATTTTTTATTACACTAGGTACAATTATTACTAAATACGGGCGTTGAAAATATAAAAAGTCATATAAAATAAACGGTCTCTATCGCTTCTATGTTAACAATTTTGATTAAAATATGGGAATTGTACAATAACAAAATAACATGCTTTGGAATATTTACTAGATAAAATTCAAATTTATGTTGCCATTTTTGGAACCTTAATGTTTCCTACCAAACGCAATACAATTTTAAGTTAAATTTAAAGAAATGTTGTTCTTAAATATCAAGTAGATAATTGTTAATTGTTTTATTTCGTAGATAATTTGTTGAATTTTAATTCGTATAACACGGTGGATATTTAGTAAAATTAGAGGGTCTGTTGTGATGTGAAAGCAGTAGTTCGTTAGTTTTGTGTATTATAAAAGAAATCAAGCTTAAACTGATATCCTTAGGCAGAATATATTTAGCTAAAACGTGTTTTTAAAATTTGTTTATAAACTATTGTACATTTATAACTTACATTGGAAAACATTTCAAATAGGCTTAGGCCAGATGTTTTGTGCATATTTACTGTACGATAATATATTAACTATAAGGAAAGGATAGAATGTTGGGGTAACAATACTCAATATACTGTAAGAAAATAGTTAGGATTCAAATAATTCACAATTATAATGAAAGCTATTTTTGAAATTTTCCGCAAAAGATAAATTAGAAATGGAATTTTTTTCATATATCAGGTAGGATATATAATAGTTACGCATAACATAAAATTAGTATATTATTTATAATTTAATTAAAAGTATAGAAATATATAATTAACAGTAAACAATCTGCTCTAAAGGGCTAAATCATAGTATTCATGACTTATACTAAAACAGCGTACATAACAGGTAAAACCAAGGTACAGCTGATGGACAAACAACATAGATCGCCCTCGCAATGAAACACAAACATGGGTGATAGAATACCTTTGTGGTGGGGTGGAATGGTGAAGTGGTGAGAAAAGTTAAAATCAAGATTCAGGATCAATATAGTATTTTCGAAATTGTTGGTTTGGGTATTTAAAAAAGCAAAATAATTTCTATTAAAAATAAATCTTTAGTTGTATATACGAATATTTTACGAATATTTTAAAAAATCTACTTTATATGTGATTTTACAAACACGAACAGAAGTTTCCTAGAGCCGAAATTGTCAATCTTTTGCTATCTTTAAGTGTTATAAAATATATTTTGCATAGTTTTAGTATCTTTTAGTATGAGCACGATCAAATTATTTTATTTTTAATATTTTCTTTTTAATAATTTTTTTCTAAGCATTGGCTATTTTATCTGAGAACCTGGTTGAATAACGCAGTCCTTTTAATAGCCGTAATATTTTAATAAAAGTAAAAAAACTAACCAACAAGGTTTCTTTTTGTAAGGGACGATTAAGTGAAGTGCTCAGAATTTGTAGTACATCATATCTTTAATAAACTGATAAGAATTCCCATTATTTGGTTTGAAGTACATTTATTTATAAAACGTATTAATATGCTTTGAAAAAAAAACATGAACGTGTCAAATATTCCCATTACAAAAGTAGCCTTATTTTAAAAACATTTATTAGTAAATACTACCAAAATTCTAAATGAAATAAAATACACTCTAAATTGTCACGTTACCTAATATTAGGTATAAAACTAGTAAAAGTTACGATAGAGGTAATTGACCGTATATTATATTTTTAATATTTTTTAAGACAAAATAACTAAGTAGACCTATATCATGAGCCGAATTCCAAAGATCCAACAGGGTTGAACCTTTTCATGTCCTATAAATGTGCCCCATGTTTCGTAAAAATGATCTTCTCTTTATTCCCTTTAAAAATTTAAAAATGAAAGGGTTCTAGCCAAAGGGAAACAATACTAATGTTTTATTCTTTAGTATAGCAAAATAAGCATACTTTTAGGTACTTCAGGCATTGTACAAATAAAACTATTATCTTACCAAAATATATTTAATGTTCAAGACAAATGGTAATAGTTCGTCAAAAAGATTATAAACGTTTTTGATTAGAATGGATTTTTCTGGTATGGTTTGATAGTTAGTTATTTTTGTATTTATGAAATTATGAATACAACGGTGTATTGTATATTAAATAGCCGTATAGTGAAATTATAAACTTTCCTGTTCAATAATTTGTTATTAAATGTGAGAAAACCTACTAATAACATTTTTGTCTGAGTAGTAATACTTTTACTGGCTGCCTCATACCCAAACCACTTTTAGTCTCGTATTTATTGAATCACTAGAGTATAGAGTTACACCACATTTACCAGATCCATTTAGAATGATACCACAAGTGGTTACCAGTTAGTTATAGTGAAATTATACCACAAACACTTACCTTACATGAAGTGTTATTAATAATGAACTTGGGCCAGTACAGTTAAATAAATACAAATAAATTGGAAATTTAATTCAGGTAAGCAATGGAATAAGGTTAACTCTGTATACTCTTAGACGTTGTACATGGTTCAACTTGCGCATAAATTGGTAATGGCCCTTCCACCACCCCTACACGTACAGTTGTTATCAAAAATTCATGCACCCTTACACGTATAGTTTTTATCACCCTCTCACCTACCTCTACATATTTAGGGCCCAGCCACCCTTTCATCACGTATTGTGATAATTTACCCCCCCCCCACAAGCTGTACACTTACAGTGCTAATATACCACCCTACCACCCATGCACGCACGTGCATTGGTACCCAACCACCCATATAGGTTCAGCTGTGTATACTAACCTACTTATGCAATACCACCATACGTGTATGGGAGGGTTGGTCTGTACCACTGTACGTGTATGGGAGGGTTGGTCTGTACCACTGTACGTGTATGGGAGGGTTGGTCTGTACCACTGTACGTGTATGGGAGGGTTGGTCTGTACCACTGTACGTGTGTTGGTGGGCAGGTGGGTCAAGTACGTATTGAAAGAACTAACACTATCGAACTGAAGGTAGGTTCACGCTTTCTAAACGTATGTAAAAATTCCTTATAATTAAAAATTCTTGTTTCGAGTTTTGTCGTTAAAAGACACAATTTCATTAAATGAAAAATATCTCATTTAAAATATGAAAAATTTCTGACCCAATTATGTCAAAATGACCATAGTTCGTTAGGTATGTGATATATGTAAAACTTGAGAAATTTTTATAAATAAAAACCCAAATGTTTTAAAACAAATAAGTTAACTAGATTCCATATACAGGTTAGTTGGTTTGTAATAGGAACTGCTCTTGGAAATATACATTATAATATAAAGTAATTTGTAAATAAATTATTAATTGTGTAACGTACTAATGTTACAATGACAGTAAGAAAATCTGGAAGAAAATTATAACAAACGAATTATAGTCAAACAAGTTATAATTTCCTTCAAAGATAGGTTTGTCATAGTCAATCCACAGTCCTTAAACTTGAGCAAAGTCTATTACTGAGAATGGAAAACAATTTCCTAAGTTCTGTTGAGTCTGGTCTTACCTGAAAAGAACAATTTTATAATTGCCAATAGATTCCTTGTAGGTTGTTTCGAAGTGGTTTTAATAATTTAGATATGTTGTTAGTTTTTTTATTTTGTTCTCTAATCTTTTAATTTCCTTACGTTTATTTATAAACTATATGCTTTTTTTAAATTAAATTAAAATATATGAATACCAATCTTTTTTAATCAAACCCACATAATATGAATTTTACGAAACAGAAAAAGAAGTTGTTTCTTCAAACTATCATTAGAATACATGATATAGTAATATTGATATCAAATAACAATTAAAATAGTAATATTAATATATTATTATGACCGGGAGGTGAATTCGTATTACTTGAAGTTATGAGTTTTTACTACTGGAAATATATGGTATTTTACTTTTTTATATAATTAAATAGTAATGTAATTTTTATGCACTATTTATTACAATAAAAATAAGTATATTTAATATTTTGCAGATATGTACTTACCCCAGACAATAAAGTAAAGTACATATAAATTTAACTAAAATAACTACATATTATGTACTTAGATACTTAATCACAAATGAATATAAATAAAATGAAATCGTACTAATGAATGTTCATTTAAATGCATACAAATTATTTACAGTACTTATTTAGTTTCCTGTGTGGGTTATAATATATACGTTATTTGGTTTTTTTATTATATATGTTTTCTATTAAATTATTTCTTAGTGTATAATTACTTGTTTATGATTTAATTGACTTGAATATAAACCAAACTATCCAGTAAATATGTTTTATGTTGTATGCTTGTTGGCTTTTGAAATTAAATCTGAATTTTAATTCTGTTAATTTTTTAGGGTTAATTAACTTGATAAACTTGCATTATAGTAAAGTATTTCTCATATATGTATTTAATTTATGACTGTTGTGATAATATGATTACGTATTGTAAAAGGTACTTTAGTTATATCATTGTATAACTAAAAATACTATGTACAATTGTAAATATTATGGTATGTAGCTATTAGATTTGTTATCTTTCTTACGTATTCATTTGTTACAATCGTGCTGATTAATTGATTATTCTTGGACTTTAATAGGAATCATTGACTTCTTAAACCAAACAATATTATTGTACTTATAAAATCTGTGTATAACATCAACCCTGTAATATTATACTCGTATCAACCTAAAATCCATTACAATTGCCTTTTCATAATAATTTGTATTAATGTAAAATGAAGTAATTTAAAACTGCCTCCATATTTATTTTTTTAGTACATGATAAGAACGGTATGAAAGGGTTTTCCCTAATTATTATAGGTGACATTACAAACAAAAACTATCTCACCTAATACATAACACAGAGCACATCACGCGAATTAGTGGATTTAAACATTCTGTGTAATCCCCGTTTAACTGATTCAATTTAGCTTTCCACAATGTCAAATCCCTTGGACATATATGTCACACAGACTTGACTTCCCGTTATATTTATGTCATTCGAAACGATAACAAAAATGTATTGCTTTCCCGAATACTTACAATTTTAGAAGAAAACTCTATACTTATAATGTATTAATTTAAACATTAAATGTTGTACCGGGTCTTGGACCGGTACAGTTTCGTTTTTTTCGTCATTGTCTGCAAGGCTGCCTGAGATTCGCTTTTGCCTTGCGTTTTGCGTACTTTGGTAGCCGTTGGCCCAGTTCCGTTTCGTTCCGTGTTCCTGCAGCTTCGGTCAGGTTGGCCTGTCTTCAGTTGTCTTGTGCTGCCTGCAGAATCTCGTCATGATCGGCTAAGGCATACTAAAACGTAAGTGTTCATTTTGTAAGTTTTAATATCTAATCACCCTTTTGGTGAAAATACTTTGGTTTCATTGAAATTACTAATCGTTCTTGCTTGTGTTTTCAGGGTTTCGTTAAGTTTGTATTTTCTCTGTCTAGTTGTGTTAACCTAGGTTTGAGCCATGTGCTCCATGTTAATTTTACCGTTAATTACCGTTCATGCTTTTTACTTCTGCCTTTATTGTCAATAGTAGTTCTGTATAATGTTTTGTTGAGCCCTTTTACAGTGGCAGTCACCGATTTACCATCTTTTGTTCATGGACAATAACCTAGCCTATCTTTAGTTTGATTTTCATGTTATGACAGATTGCTCATGTTTCAATAGCCTAGTTCTCAGTTTGTCATTTTTAGTTCCATATACGTAATTAATTCTTTTATAATTTGTTAATTTGTAATTTGTCTTAAATCTGTTTTCCAACATAATTTTCATAGCCTAAAGTTAATCTCTCCCTCCAATCATGTATAAGTTTGTCTCTTCATGTTAAGTTTTGTTAAATCAGGCACCCTTATATTTTTAGTTGTTATGTGTAATATTTTGTTGTGATGGCTGGACTGTATTTGATGTGCTGTGTGTTGTGCCTTACAGTCCAGGGTCCTTGAGTAGGACGTTTCAACCCTCAGCCGGTCGTCCGGGGATTTTCTACCATCTGCACTGCCAGCCTGGCCTGAGGACCATGTATAGAGGCCATTGGTGACCCTTCTGCCCCAGCTACATCTTTGGGTATGAGTCTTCTGTCCTCAGGTCAGTGCTTTCTTTCTTATTTTCCCGGCGGCTGAGCTGGGGGTTGCTGATATAGAAAAAAAGGTGCAAAATGAAAGAAGAAAAAAAAACATGTTTGTGGAACTCTATGTGGCCTAGGCCTAAACTGCTAAACTTGAACAGTGATTTATGGAACTCAGCCATGGGGACTTACTTATATTTATTTATTAAAGAAAAACAAAACTTAAAATCCAAAAAGAACTTGTGTTGTTAATATTCATTGTTATTTAGTTTAATTAGTTTATTTCTTGTTACATTTGTTTAGATTTTTATATTTGTTAGGTCCCCATTATTCAATCCTGTTATTATTTATTTTTATGCTTTAGGCCTAGTGATTTAGTTATTTAGTTATTCATTTCGTGTTTGATATAGATGTCTGGAAGTGCATTTTTACTAAAACGGTACCGTGTTATATTTTCTTTTAAATTATTTAATTTTTAAACTTTCACCAAAAGGGGATTATGGGACTTTTACTTAACTTCAATTCGGAGCTGCCCAGGGATGCCGGCTTACTCCCTGGCCCGGTGGAATCAAGGGATATGTGGGCTGAATTGCCGGTTTAAATGTTGTGATCCAAAAGTTTTCTAAAATTTTCACTTTTATTTTGGGGTTATCTAAATTTGTTTCTTAATGGTCATTTTTAAATTGTTAATAATTTTCTTACGTTTTGGGGTGTCTCAGGCTAAACTGCAGATAGGCCATACAGTTTGTTAATTGTAGTTTTGGTATTTGTAGCGTTAAGTGTTTTGGTAGCTTTTGTCGTTATATTGTTAAATTTTGTGTTTATTGTTATTTATTTAATTGCAGATTTTATATTGTGGCCTTCTGCCTGTTTCTATTGTGGCCCTATGCCGTTTTTGTTTAATGGTTTTTTTTACTTGGTAATAAAATTAGTTTTGCTCAGCTGCCGAGTGTTATTTTGACCCTCCAACTGCCACCCGTGATCTCATCGCTCGACTTGTTTTGAGCCATCCCCCGGTTGGCACGCTTTCCAGCTTTGGTGGGGGGGGATGGGTCTCAATTGGTAGCAGAGCGTGGTTCCCTCCCTATTTTCTGTCCAAAGGGGTACTCTGTTGCCGTCCTCGACAGAGGGGTGAACCCCGTGTAGTGCTGCCTAGTCATCTAGTACCGATGGTCTTTCAGTATTATCACTCTTCCCTTGTGGGCGGTCATCTTGGCATTCATAAGACCATCGCTAAGATTCGTAGGTACTTCATCTGGAAGGGCATGGACCGGGATGTTGCTGGCAGAGTGCGGGCTTGTCACCTGTGCTCTCTCAGCAAGCCTAGTCAGAATGCAAGGTTAGGGTTGTTATCTTCTGAGGTGGCCGAGCGTCCTTTTGAGAAGGTGTTCATCGACTACGTGGGTCCTTTTCCCCGTAGCAAGTCAGGTAGCTCCTACCTACTTGTTTGTGTGGATGCTTTCTCGAAGTTCGTTTGGCTTTTCCCACTTCGGAGTGCCACGGCTAAGCTCACCATCCGTGCTCTCCAGTCCCAACTCTTCCAGCACTTTGGTGTGCCTTCCACTCTTGTGTCCGACAACGGTAGCCAGTTTACCTCACACGAGTTTCGTAGGTTCTGTTTTGGCAATGGTATCAGGCATGTGACTACTTCTCCTTATTACCCACAGCCTTCTCATGCAGAGCGGTTCAACCGCAATCTTCGGTCTGCCCTTATTACTTTCCATGCTGAGAAGCAGAACACCTGGGATGAGAGTCTCTCTTGGCTCCAGCTTGCTTTTAATTCTTCCAAGCATGAGAGTCACAATGCCACTCCCTTCGAAATTCTACATGGCTACCCTCCTAACAATCCTTTGTCCAACTTGTGGAGGTTAGAGGATCTTCTACCTACGCCAGGTGCCACTGACGTAGTGTCCACGTGGCGGGCTGCTCGGCGCAACCTGCTACGTGCTAGAGAGAGAGTGAGGAGGAGGTATGATAAGGGTCGTACTCCTAACCCTTTTCAGGTTGGAGATCTGGTTCTTTGTCAGGCTCACCCGGTCAGTTCGGCCGCGGAACGAAGAGCTGCAAAGTTGTGCTATCGGTGGTCTGGTCCCCACCGCATCGACAGGTTTTTGTCACCGGTGACTGCTCTGCTGGTTGATCCCCAGTCAGGCAGGGTGTTTAGGAAAGCCCATGTGTCCCAGCTTAAGGCTTTCCGGGGAACGGTTGGTCCAGGAGTTGGTGTTCCTGGGGGTTTCTTGGGGCAAAGAGATTGATCACCTCTGCGCCCTAGGCGGCTGTTCTGAGAGAGTCTTCTTTCTCTCTTTTTTCTTGTCGGGCCCGACAGTCAGGGTAGTTTGCTCCCTGTTCGAGGGGTTTCCCCTCGTAGTTTCTCTTGGACGTCCTTGGAACACCACTCTTCGGAGGTCTTCGTCTTCTCTTGGTTCCCTGAGGTACCGAGTTTGCTCCCCTGCCTGGGTGTGTTGAGGTTTGCAGAGGGAGGTTGTACCGGGTCTTGGACCGGTACAGTTTCGTTTTTTTCGTCATTGTCTGCAAGGCTGCCTGAGATTCGCTTTTGCCTTGCGTTTTGCGTACTTTGGTAGCCGTTGGCCCAGTTCCGTTTCGTTCCGTGTTCCTGCAGCTTCGGTCAGGTTGGCCTGTCTTCAGTTGTCTTGTGCTGCCTGCAGAATCTCGTCATGATCGGCTAAGGCATACTAAAACGTAAGTGTTCATTTTGTAAGTTTTAATATCTAATCACCCTTTTGGTGAAAATACTTTGGTTTCATTGAAATTATTAATCGTTCTTGCTTGTGTTTTCAGGGTTTCGTTAAGTTTGTATTTTCTCTGTCTAGTTGTGTTAACCTAGGTTTGAGCCATGTGCTCCATGTTAATTTTACCGTTAATTACCGTTCATGCTTTTTACTTCTGCCTTTATTGTCAATAGTAGTTCTGTATAATGTTTTGTTGAGCCCTTTTACAGTGGCAGTCACCGATTTACCATCTTTTGTTCATGGACAATAACCTAGCCTATCTTTAGTTTGATTTTCATGTTATGACAGATTGCTCATGTTTCAATAGCCTAGTTCTCAGTTTGTCATTTTTAGTTCCATATACGTAATTAATTCTTTTATAATTTGTTAATTTGTAATTTGTCTTAAATCTGTTTTCCAACATAATTTTCATAGCCTAAAGTTAATCTCTCCCTCCAATCATGTATAAGTTTGTCTCTTCATGTTAAGTTTTGTTAAATCAGGCACCCTTATATTTTTAGTTGTTATGTGTAATATTTTGTTGTGATGGCTGGACTGTATTTGATGTGCTGTGTGTTGTGCCTTACAGTCCAGGGTCCTTGAGTAGGACGTTTCAACCCTCAGCCGGTCGTCCGGGGATTTTCTACCATCTGCACTGCCAGCCTGGCCTGAGGACCATGTATAGAGGCCATTGGTGACCCTTCTGCCCCAGCTACATCTTTGGGTATGAGTCTTCTGTCCTCAGGTCAGTGCTTTCTTTCTTATTTTCCCGGCGGCTGAGCTGGGGGTTGCTGATATAGAAAAAAAGGTGCAAAATGAAAGAAGAAAAAAAAACATGTTTGTGGAACTCTATGTGGCCTAGGCCTAAACTGCTAAACTTGAACAGTGATTTATGGAACTCAGCCATGGGGACTTACTTATATTTATTTATTAAAGAAAAACAAAACTTAAAATCCAAAAAGAACTTGTGTTGTTAATATTCATTGTTATTTAGTTTAATTAGTTTATTTCTTGTTACATTTGTTTAGATTTTTATATTTGTTAGGTCCCCATTATTCAATCCTGTTATTATTTATTTTTATGCTTTAGGCCTAGTGATTTAGTTATTTAGTTATTCATTTCGTGTTTGATATAGATGTCTGGAAGTGCATTTTTACTAAAACGGTACCGTGTTATATTTTCTTTTAAATTATTTAATTTTTAAACTTTCACCAAAAGGGGATTATGGGACTTTTACTTAACTTCAATTCGGAGCTGCCCAGGGATGCCGGCTTACTCCCTGGCCCGGTGGAATCAAGGGATATGTGGGCTGAATTGCCGGTTTAAATGTTGTGATCCAAAAGTTTTCTAAAATTTTCACTTTTATTTTGGGGTTATCTAAATTTGTTTCTTAATGGTCATTTTTAAATTGTTAATAATTTTCTTACGTTTTGGGGTGTCTCAGGCTAAACTGCAGATAGGCCATACAGTTTGTTAATTGTAGTTTTGGTATTTGTAGCGTTAAGTGTTTTGGTAGCTTTTGTCGTTATATTGTTAAATTTTGTGTTTATTGTTATTTATTTAATTGCAGATTTTATATTGTGGCCTTCTGCCTGTTTCTATTGTGGCCCTATGCCGTTTTTGTTTAATGGTTTTTTTTTACTTGGTAATAAAATTAGTTTTGCTCAGCTGCCGAGTGTTATTTTGACCCTCCAACTGCCACCCGTGATCTCATCGCTCGACTTGTTTTGAGCCATCCCCCGGTTGGCACGCTTTCCAGCTTTGGTGGGGGGGGATGGGTCTCAATATTTTACACAAACTACATTTTTGTTGCACGCTTCAATAAAACTAATTTGGGTTTCTTTAAAACTAAGCTAAGTTGTACAGAACACACAAACTATATCTAAATCACTTAATTTTTGTTGTTAAATATTGAAATAATAAAATAACTGAATTGATGGATGCCAAAATTAAATAATCTTTTTTAATTAATTTTGTACCACTGTAGTTGTATGGGAGGGCAGGTGGGTCAGTACAACTGTACGTGTGTGATAGAGTGGGTGGGCCAGTACCACTTTACGTGTGTGGGAGGGAAGGTTAATCAGTTCCTCTGTACATGTGTGGGAGGGTGGGTGGGCCAGTACTTGAATGGGAGGGCGGGTGAGCCAGTAACACTGTACGTGTATTGGAGGGCAGGTTGGTCAGTACCACTTGACGTGTGTCGTAGGGCGGGTGGGCCAGTACACTGTACGTGTGTGGGAGGGCACGTGAATCAGTTCCACTGTACGTGTGTGGGAGGGCAGGTGTGCCAGTAACACTGTACGTGTAAGGGAGGGTGGGTTGGCCAGTACCACTGTACGTGAATGGGAGGGTGAGTGGATGGATAACAAAATTAAATGATCAGTTTAATATGTATAAAAAGTATTAGAAAATCAGTTTTATATAATTGTTGGACTACATTATAGGCATTGCTTTTATAAATAAAGTTTTATAATTTTTCAAGTTTTTTCTACACAAACTAATAAAATAATAGTATACAATTTAATTCAAAAGTTCGACACATAAGGGAAACTTATTACTAAGACAATAGAAATATGTTTTCTTTTTAACTAACATTATAAGCTAACTGTAGAAGATATTAGTGGTTTATGTTGAGTGGTACCAAAACACAAATACTATGTTTGTGTTCATGAACACCGACTTCAATTACAATCGAATTATTAGTAGTGTAAAGTATGGTTTAAAAAAGAAAGAATATGACTGAGAGATACAGAATAGGGTAGTGCTAAATGTCTCTATAATTTCTATGGTCTAATTTGTAATAAAACGTTTCGTATGAATTACTTAATTAAGATTTTCCTTAGATAAAAACTCCTAAAGAAGACCTCATGAAACTGTCAGGGTAATCCTTAATGGTAGAATCAATAATATATATTTTTTTAAGTTTCAGTTTAAACTTTTATTAGTTAGTACCTTAAGTCACAATATCATCACAATGTTTAAAAACATTAATAACTGTGTTTCATAATGAATTTTGAACCTGGAAATGACAAGTTAATCACGTTCAGTAGCTATATCTACACACACAAATATTTTGAATTCGTTCCTTCGTTATTTACCTATAAGAATATTAACAGTTTTCATAAAACAATCAATATAAGTTTTGATCTACACACTTAAGCCTAACGATATAGTATACTTTACTGGAGACAATTGTTTTGGCATTGTTCAACGTTATGAACGTTTAACAATCTAAAATAAATTTTTTTACAATAAATTCGATGTATATGAACATGAGTGACCTATATTTCCCTCGTATACAGTCGTTACGTAGAAGAAACGATTCTGTGAAGTGGATCAAGCACTTTATCGCTGCGAGGATGCTATTCATAAAGCCTCAAGAGGAAAATGTTCTGCTATTTCACAAGCTTATTACGTAGTCCTCTCATATGCCGAACTACTCAAGTTAGATTAAAATGAAATTAAATGGATATATTTTCAGTAAATAATAATTACGTTATTATTAATATTATTTTGAAAATATTATCTTCGTTGAGTAATTTAAGATAAGTAAGTAATTTTAATATTCATCCTTTCTGTATTCAAACTACTTCTTATTTACAATCATTCAGTTAATCCAATAATAACGTTATTTATGGTTTGGGTTTATGGGGAGTTTATTTGAAACATTAATTTTAATGATTTACCTCCTTAAAAGTTCCTAATGATTATTACTAACAGCAGACTGTTGAAAGTATATTTATAAATGGAAATGAATGTTTTTTCAACCATATAATAAACATAAAATGGTTTTATTAGAACCGTCATATTACAAATGTAAGTTTTGTTATTGAAACGTTATTTGGAATGCTATTTTTTTATATCAAAATGTATTATAAATGTTGTAAACCTTTATAACAGACGTAACTGAATGAAAAGTGTATCTCAGAACGTGATCTCTGAACGCCTATCTTGTAAAATTAATCTGTAATATAGTTTAAGACTATTTAAAATCACAACCTATACATCTAAATGTAACTTGTTAGTGCCTAAGCATTGACTATAAATGTAACTGGGCTCTTACTCAATATGAGGAATTCTAAACATTAAATCTTTAATGTTAGTGAAAGATTAAGTCAATGCCTATTCTCAAATAAGTATATACTTTGCCTATATTTGGAATATATAACTTAGTGCGTCATGTTTCCTTCAAGCAACATACTCAACAATTATTTTAATACAAATAAAGTGTATTTGTAGAAATCAATATAGTTTACCTGCTGCATCATCACTTGCTAAAATCATTATTGTTTAATTCAAGCTAATTTGATATAGGTAGCGAAAAAGGGTACGTTTTTATATTTTTAGAAGTATAACCTGTATAGAGACAATACTACCTACTGACTTAACAACTAGTAGCATATTTACTTTCAAGAATTTACTTATAATAAACAATTCAAGTTTTAGATAATTTTGTGGAAAATAGCAATGTTTATGAGTCCATTGTTACTAATCTAGAGATTACACAGTTGGTGTTTCCCTTCTAAACAATAAGATAAATCTGGCCAGTATTCCATTTTAAAAGTCTCTTGTAATTAAATATTAAACAAAAAAAGCAAATAATTGTATATTTTATAGTTTTAATATAGAATAAATTAATTTAAACTACCAATATTACGTCAATTTTTCCTTATATATATTTTAACAGAAAATAGGCAGTTTTAATATACTTTTAAAACAAGTCACTATTGCTTTATACACTTTAATATTTATACCTGTTTAATTATACTGCATTAATGCCAAAACAATATACAGGGTGGACAGAAGTTAGTGTTAAAACATTTTTCCGGTGAAACTACCACATATTAGTGACAAAAAAATGGAAATATTATTATCTTCACCCCAACCATGTTTAATAAATAGACATTTTTATTGGTTTTTTGATAAACATGTTTTGTTTTAGTAAAACTTAGTTTTCACCACTATTCATTAACATTTTTTTCCTTTTTGGCGTGTTTTTGAAATCTACACAACATTTTACATAGGAATTCAAGGTAAAGACATTTTTTTATTGTGAGTTTATTATAAACGAATTTGTGACAAAGTGAAATTTTAGGCTTTTTTAAAAATAAGTCACAAGATATATAGGCCGAGGACTTCCTTAAAATAGTTACTGAAGAGAGGCCAATAACAGAAAAAAACTTACCAGTTTTTTAAGCTTTAAAATGATGTAATACAACTGTACTCTCATACTCGTCTTCTAATGGTTAATACAGAATCTATCCTGAAAAACAAGGTCTGCTTAAAATACCAAGGGATCATTGAAGTAGTAAAAATACAGTTTAAATTTAAGGTAATGCCTATAAATGTTGAAATTTCATATTTAAACAGTGAATTACTTTCCATAGCTTAGTAAATACCACACAAATACTAATCTTATCAGATCACCCAAAGTCCACTTTCTCTTATACCCACATTCAAAAGGGGAGAACTGCATAGAAACAAAGTTTTTCCGGTTTTAATTTGTCTTCCAGCAGGCCTTATATGTTGTAGCCTGTTTCCTGTTAATTTTGTAGTAGAGTAGAAGCTGTCATGGAGTTTTCAACGCGAGAGTATGCGGAGATGCACTTCGTGTATGGTTTTTGTGACGGAAATGCACTGGCTGCTCAAAGAGAATACCAATTACGTTATCCAGATCGTAGAGTGCCTAGTACTCAAGTTTTTTCGAGGCTACATCAGCGTTTGTTGGAGAGAGGAAATATTCACAGGCAGCCAAACGAGGTAGGTCCTGCTCTCCGAGATGTAGGCTTGGATGATCGAGTTCTTAATTTAGTTCGTCGAAATCCTGAAACAAGCAGCCGACAACTTATCCGTATCATTTTACAAAAGTTCAATCATTAGAACCACATGATCATGCTCCAAGAGTAAAGTTCTGTCGCTGGCTGCTCAACAGTGATATTGAGCAATATCACTTTTTGATAAAGATCCTGTACACTGATGAGTCTACCTTTACTAGGGCTGGCGTTTTCAACACGCATAACATGCATCACTGGGCCGTAGAAAATCCAAGAGTGTCCAGAGAAAGTTCTTTTCAAAGACGTTTCCAAGTCAACGTATGGGCCGGTGTCATTGGAAATCAACTTATAGGCCCGCAAAATTTTCCAGAAAATTTAAACGGTCAAACTTATTAAGATTTCTTACAATATACCTTGCCCACACTTCTGGATGGACTTGGTCTGGACTATAACGAGAGGGACAACATCATTTTCCAGCAAGACGGTGCTCCCCCTCATTTCACCCATGATGTGTGAAAATGGCTAACGGAAAACTACCCTATGTGGATAGGTCGCGCTGGAACCATACCTTGGCCGGCCAGATCTCCTGACCTCTCTCCTATGGATTTCTTTGTTTGGGGGATGATGAAAAATGAAGTTTATTCAGCCCCTTTGAACTCAGAAGAAGAACTTAGAAAGAGAATTCAGGTAGCTGCCCAAAAGGTGCGAGACAAATTAACTGTGAATGTGACGGTCAGGGCCATGAGAAAGCGTGCAAGGGCTTGCATAAGAAACGGAGGCAGACAGTTTGAGCATACTCTGTAGATTACATTATTTTCTGTGTTTTTCTTCTTTCATTATTTTTAGGTGTTGATCTTGTGAATAACATACGTACTGTAGTGAATAAAAAAATAATGTTATTTTGACTACTTCAATGATCCCTTGGCATTTTAAGCTAACCTTGTTTTTCAGGATAGATTCTGTATTAACCATTAGAAGACGAGTATGAGAGTACAGTTGTATTACATCATTTTAAAGTTTAAAAAATGGGTAAGTTTTTTCTGTTATTGGCTTCTCTTCAGTAACTATTTTAAGGAAGTCCTCGGCCTGTATATCTTGTGACTTATTTTTAAAAAAGCCTAAAATTTCACTTTGTCACAAATTCGTTTAAAATAAACTTACAAAAAAAATGTCTTTACCTTGAATTCCTATGTAAAATGTTGTGTAGATTTCAAAAACACGCCAAAAAGGAAAAAATGTTAATGAATAGTGGTGAAAACTAAGTTTTACTAAAACAAAACATGTTTACTAAAAAAACAATAAAAATTTCTATTTATTAAACATGGTTGGGGTGAAGATAATAATATTTCCATTTTTTTGTCACTAATATGTGGTAGTTTCACCAGAAAAATGTTTTAACGCTAACTTCTGTCCACCCTGTATAGTAAATATTTTAACTATCTATGACATAGCCGAAATGCAATTAATTGTAATACTGAGTGGAATTATATATAAAACAAAATTATTGTGCATTTAATAATAAGTGTTAGGTGAATGTAGGCTTACATTTCTGTATTTTACCACATAGCAACTATAACAAGGTTTGTGTTAGTGCCAATGTACACAAAGGGAACAATGACAAGCTTTGTTGCCAAGTTTGGTAAGCAATAACATGCTGTAGGTTTCAATGAACATGGTTTGTGCAATAATTTGGCCTCGTAATATTTCTGAATGTTCACTGGTGTTTATCTGATGCAAATATATTATTTATAAAATAATTAATTCACTATACGCTTAACAAAGTAAATATCTGTGTATTTTTATTTACTGGTTTGTTTTTTAACTATCTCGTTTTAAAGAATGCTGTAAAAACCTGTTAATAATTTTTTTGGGGGCATTTTTATTCTTGTAATTTAAAGCTATAAATTTCATGGCTATATCTCTCAAAATCACAATATATGCATATGATAGATAGTATAGCATTTGACCTAAAAAGATATTAGGTGTTTGTAAAAAACTAGATAACAATAAACCTCGTCAATTTACTGTTTTGGATACAAACGTTTCAAATATTTCCATTTAAAGTAAGAAATAATGAAGTTTTGTTTACATTCATTATGGTGTACTACTAGTAGTATATATTTTTTAAGATTATTAATTTAAATTATTTAGCAATCTTAACGACAGAAAATAAACCTCTGGGTTACAGTAAGTTCGGTTAATATTGTAGTTTTGAGAACTGTATTAATCAGTTTATTTCTCAAGTTTTGTTTAACTTGCAATATTAAATTTATTTATGTTAAACCCTCAAACTATCAGTTGTTTTTTCTGAATTGCCAGGTAGTTTCGGACCAATTTTCAATTAGTATTAGTAAATCTGTAACAATTAATGAAAACGTAAACCCCACTCATGATCAATAATATCCTAATGATCAAAATGGATTCCTTTATAATAAGGTAAAATACATATCAAAATGTAACATTTTCCCACATATTTTGATTATAAAATATTTGTAAATGCGAAAAGTATGGGGGTATACTACAGATACCATATTAAAATTATAAAATGCGATTTTAAAATAGAAACAATTACATATAAATTTGTATTGTTCTAGAAGATACCGTAAATAACTGACTGTATGTAAAATATAAAAATAAAAAAAACTAGACTAAAGTTAACATTCTAACAATGTGTGAACACGGGAACATACATTGTTACTAATTCACCAAAAACATTTTATAAAGTCTACAGTGTTGTGATATGAAAAAATATTACATAACTCTCATTTAAAGCCCTTTAAAGCTAATATGTTATAAAAATGCTTACTTTGTTAACCATAATTGGCCAGTTTAGGATTCTTAGATTGATATTGACTGAATAAAGGAATAGAAACAGAAAATAATGATAATAAGTGATGAGTATTAATATGTAAACTATTGCTTGTTTTTTCCTTAAAAAATCGTTATAAAATAAAAGTGGATATTTATATTATAAACTTTACTATGTAAGAAGAATTGTAAAAATAAATTATCCACTTATAATGTATTGTAATTAAAAGGATAATTAAACAGTTCACTTTGGAAGATGGAAATATTTAATTTAAAAATACACTTTAGCTAAATTGTAGTTTTAACGAGCATATTTTACATTTTAACATCTAATAATGAATGTTATTTTTATGATATCAATTAAAGAGAGTACCACGTTACAAAAAATTAGCAGCATGGCTTTGATACATCATAAATTCTTGTGGTGGAAAACATGTCATGTTTTTCAAAACACCAAACCATGTGTGTAGTTAACGATGTGGTGATTTTATGTAAATTGATGCTTTGTTAAGTTGAGGTGCTCTTTTAACATAGTTGTTGTAGCTGTGAAATACGAAGGTAAAATTACACAAAGGAGAATCAGGTATCCACGTATTTTTGTTGTATTGTTAAAAGTATTGTTAAAAGTTGTTAGAGTTTAGTTATTTTAAATATAGTAAATTAACATCATAAAATTATTATTATTTATTAAATCAACACTGACAGTAAAACGTAAAGAAAGTAACTGATATAAGTTTGTTCTAATCAATGATTAGAAAAAAGCAAATAATCATTTTTACTAAGAAACGTTGATGTTAATTGTTTTATTATTTTAAATGTTTATTGGATATAAAACAATAAAACTTTTGTTATTTGGTTTTCATATTTGTTTATGTATATATTTTTAATTAGGATAATACGATAGGTGTTGGTACATATACAGTACAATAAATAACATTTCTGTCCATCCCCCGACTCACAAAATAGCTAGCTTCAGAAGTATGTTATATAGGGCGTATTCAATACCACTAAGTGTTGCAGATAGAAAACAGGAAATAAATGTAATAAAATCAATAGCTATTGCAAATGGATTCATGGCATCAATCATTGATGAAATTTAAAGTAGAATGAAAAGGAAAATAGAAAATAAAATTTGAGACGAAAAACAAACAACATTAAAAAAAGAAAAATCCTATAAAAATTAAAAGAATTATGTATCCTTCCATTACAATGGAACGTTACCACAAAGAGTTGGTAATAGATTTAAGACATTCAATTTATTGGTATCTTTTAAGACTTCAAAGACTAGTTCCAAAATTGTACACCTGAATATTGAAAGTGAAGATAAATTCAATGATTCAGTAATATATAGTATCAACTGTAATGATTGTAATATGTTTTACATATGTCAGACTGTAAATTTTAGCAAAATATATAAAAACCATGTCTTTGCTTTTGAAAATAAGATACCTGAAAGATCTAATTTAGCTAAACGCCTTCTGAATTGTAGCCACAGTTTGAATTGTAGATGAAAATTTAGATATTGTAAAAGTTTGTATGAAGGGTCGTATTTTGAATGCTTGGGAAGAGTTATTTATTTTTAAAGAAAAATGAAAGGATCATGATAAATTAATTAATGAACAGGTGAATTTGAATCCGAAATAGTTTTTAATAATGTATTTTCAACATCTAAAAGAAGAGAAGTAACAGCCAATAAGGATTAAACAATAATATCGCAGCAGCCGCCATTTTGACGATTCCAGCTAATGGGGTCATGTGATTATAGGCCTATAAACTGAGTTGTTGAACACCATTTTCCATTCTTTTGTAAATCCCTTTGGTCTGAGTAAGGTGAGCGTGGTTCATAGAAATCGATCACCATAATATTTGTGCATTTTGTGCTTATATTGTAATATATTTGTGTTGTGTGACGTTTACTCGTACTATATTCATTTGTATATGTACATACTAGCCAATAAATTACTATTTTATTTATAATACCTTCGTCAGCGATCCTTTTCAATGGTCATTCATCCGACCGGTTTCGCTACTATTGTAGCATCTTCAGGGGTAGTTGATTCTCCATCTTGCTATATTTCATCAGATAAAATAATAATAAACACCAAAAACACAGTCAAAGTATATTGTTACACTTAACCTAATTGTTAGTCATTCCTTCTCTCCTTTTTTGTAATTTATTTAACAATAAATTACCTTATTCCCCTTTAATATCATGCAAACTATTATATATTCTTTATAGATACTTTGTATATTCTCTAGTCGTTCCCCTGTAATAGTAACTGACATTGCTAAATGTCATTATTAGTCATTTTATTATATACTAACTTTTTTTACGTGGATTATTATGATACATTGTATCAAGAATCAAGAATCATTTATTCCATTGACAAACATGTAGTATGAATCATAACAAGAAAGGGTTTGTAAACTTTGTACTTATTGTAATTATGTAACAGATAAGGTGGCTTATATAAGGGACACGCCATCAATACCCACTCATTTAAGTCAACCTCACACTGAAATTGGTTCGGGGCATAAACAATATCTTTAATTGAAATTGTACCGGGTCGTTTTGACCGGTAAGTTTTTTTACGTTCGTTGTGGTCTGCCGCGCTGCCTGAGACCGCTCGTGCCCGGCGATTTGCTTACTTTTGTGGCTGTTGGCTCGGACTCGTTCGTTCCTTGTTCCAGCTTCGGTAAGGTTGGCCTGTCAGTTCACTTGTTTCTCAACGGCCGATCGTCTAAACATGTACGTCTAGAGACTCCTTAAACGTAAGTGTTCATTTGGTAATTCCTAATATCTAATCACCCTTTTGGTGAAAATATCTCGTTTAAATGATAATAATAATCGGGTTTAGTTGTCATTTTCAGTGCATTGTTAAATTTGTGTTCTTTGTCTAGATCTTTGGCAACCTAGGTTCGAGCCCATGTGTTCAATGTTACCATTTTACCATTAATTCTTTTATTATATTATTGTTTTAGGCTCCATATTTTGCTTTCTGTTCAATGTTAGTCATATATCATTTTTATTGATCATATGGCAGTTTGAGTTACCTTTTCACTATATTTCGGTTCTTTGTCAATTACCTATTTTACTTGTTTAGTTTTGTCAATTCCTGTATGTTTAACTTGTAGTATCTACCACAATTTCAGGTTCTCTTTTGTATGTACACATTCAATTTGGTCTTTCCTTGTTTTGTTTTGCAGTTTCATATGTATTATTTATTTATTTATTTATTGGTTCAACGGTTCCACCATTTTTACAAAACTTATACAGTCAATAATACAACCATTAACATAATTATAGTACATTAATACAATAAAAACAATCAAGATGGCAACAAGTAACATTTAACATTTCGAGTTCGACAATGACCTACATAACTACAAAAACAGCATTATATTTAAATCAGAATACAGTAAGAACTGGCAAGTTTGTGTGTATATATAAACAAAACAGATATATTAGTTTGTTATCTGTGTATTATTTTTTTTGTTATGGCTGTATTGAATTTAATGTGCTGTGGTTTGAACTGTTCAGTCCAGGGTCCTTGAGTGGGACGTTTTGGGCCTCAGCCTGTCGTCCGGGCGGAGTTCCACCATCTCTACTGCAAGCCTGGCCTGGGGACCATGTGATTGAGCGAGCTTTGCCCCTCACTGCCCGCTCGACTTCTCTGGAATTCTTCAGTCCTCATGTCAGTGCGTTCCATTTTGTTTCCCGGCGGCTGAGCGGGGGGTTTTGATGTTGGTGTATGATTACAAAAAAAAAAAAAAAAAAAAAGAAGAATTTGCGGAACTATTTAATGAGGCCTAGGTCTAAGAACTGCCCAAAAACATTTTCCGGAACAGCTATGGAACATATATACATATTTACTATTTTTTTTCTTATTTCTTTTTAATGTTGCTATTTCTTGTTATTAATCTTAAAGTAGTTTATTCATTTGTTATATTCTTTCAATTTTATTCTAGTTAGGCACCTTTGTTCATGTTGGTGTTCTTTTGACTAATTTGATTCAGTAATGATGTTGTATTCCTAAAATTTTTTTATACTGTTTCCATTAAGGGATTGTTCATATTGTTAGGCCTAGTGGTTTAGTTTGTTCAAGTGTTATTTATTTTGTTAGTTGTAGTATGTTTTGAAGTGAATTTTTACTAGAACGGTACCGTGTTACATTTTTATTAACTTGTTTAATTTTTTAATTTTTTCACCAGAATGGGATTATTGTACTTTTACTTTACTTTCATTTGGAGCTGCCCAGGGATTCCGGCTTACTCCCTGGCCTCGGTGGAATCATGGGATGTGGGCTAAATTGCCGGGTTGATTGGGGGTTGTCTAAATTATTTTCTAAATTTTTCATTGTAAGATTTTTATAAATATTTTGGGGGTCTCTGGCTTTTCTGCAGATAGGCACGTCTGCTTTGTAAACTTTTGTATTTATAGCGTTTGTTGTTTCAATGTTAATTTGTATTTCCTCGTTAATTTTATTGTTTCTTGTTGTTTGCTCAATTGTAATTCTGGATATTGTGGCCTTCTGCCGGTTGTTTGCTTTAATTTGATAATATTTTTGAAAATATTCAATTTGATAATATGGAGCTCAATTTAATTAATAATAGATTATATTTTAGCAGTTACACTAGTCTTGAAGATTGGAACTGTGCAGTAAAATCTAGTAGGATCAAGATTGATATGCTATATCTCAACATTAGGTCAATTAGTAAGAACTGGGATACTCTAAGATTGCAAATAATGTCTAGCAATGTAATTTTTGACTGTATAATTTTGGCTGAGGTTTTTTGTAACGAAGATGAAATCATTCTTTTTAATATACCTTGTTATAAGAAAGTTTTCAAACTTAGAGAAAATAAGAAGGGAGGGGGGATTGTTATGTTCTATAACACTCAGACCGTTAGCTTTACAAACATAAACATTGACAACATAAACACATATGAACACATCACAGGTGAAATGGAGCTGATTGGTATGAAAGAGCCTTTTAAGTTCCTACTACATGTAATTTACAGACCCCCCACCTCCTCTAGCGGATTTCCACTCCCACAAGCCATACAAGGATTAA